>JAJLUN010000139.1:0-41717 GCA_030564365.1 Blastobotrys arbuscula | reverse complement strand
TTTTTTTTTTTTTTTTTTTTTTTTTTTTTTCTTGTTCAATTTATTTATTTCAATTTAGTTAGCAATTGAACACAAAACATGTCTAGTGAGTTACGTCAAAGACATAACAATTCACCTGGATTGAAGAAAAAATCACAATCTAATTTGAAAGAAAAAACATACCCAAAGGGAAAACCATTCAATAAGAAAGCAAACAATAATGATTCACAATACCGAATTGTTAATGTAGTGTTAACAATACTTGCATTTGCAACTAGATTTTATTTGATCAACTATCCAACTGAAGTAGTATTTGATGAAGTCCATTTTGGTAAATTTGCCAGTTACTATTTACAACGGACATATTTCTTTGATTTACATCCTCCTTTTGCCAAAATGTTGATTGCATTAGTGGGGTATTTGGTTGGCTACGACGGGTCTTTCAAATTTGATAATATCGGCGATAGTTATATTGAGAATAATGTGCCATATGTTGCTTATAGAGCATTATCTGCCAGTTTGGGTGCTGCTACTGTGCCAGTGGTGTTTCGAACTTTACAGGAAGCTGGGTTTAGTGTCTGGGGGTGTGCTGTAGGAGCATCATTAGTATTATTTGACAATGCTCATATTGGAGAAACAAGATTAATTCTGTTGGATGCAACGTTAATTTTTTCTGTTGCCTTGTCATTATATTGTTATGTTCGATTTTCAAAACAACGAAATCAGCCTTTTTCAAAAAAATGGTGGTTTTGGTTAATTTCCGCAGGCGTTGCTTTGAATTTTGTTATTTCCACCAAGTATGTTGGTACATTTACTTTTATGACTATAGGATGCGCTGTTTTGATTGATTTGTGGGATTTGTTGGATTACAAAAAGGGTTTATCGTTAAAAACCATTGGTAAACATTTTTTGGCCAGATTATTTGGATTAATTGCCGTACCATTTGCAATCTTTTTGTTTTGGTTCTGGGTCCATTTTGCAGTTTTGAATAGATCTGGCCCAGGTGATGGATTCATGTCACCAGAGTTCCAAGAAACGTTGGGTGATAATATTTTGGCTCGAGATTCAAAACAAATTAATTATTATGATAAAATCACCTTGAAACATAAAAACACTGGCGCCATTTTACATTCTCATGATGCTCGATATCCATTGAGATATGAAGATGGACGAATTTCTTCTCAAGGTCAGCAAGTTACAGCGTATGGACATCCAGATGATAATAATGTCTGGCAAATTTTACCATTGGTTGACTATCCAGAAGATTCCCAATTGGGTCATCACGTTACTGGTGGTGATAAAATCCGATTAAGGCACATTACTACTGATACGATGCTATTAACTCATGACGTTGCTTCTCCTTATTACCCAACCAATCAGGAATTCACTACTATTCCTCTAGATATTGCCAATGGTGATCGATTCAATGAAACCTTGTTTGAGTTGAGAATGAATAATGGTAAACCACAGCCTGTCAAGACCAAATCTAGTTATTTGAAGTTGGTCCACGTCCCATCTCAAGTGGCCATGTGGACTCACACTAAACCCTTACCAGAATGGGGTTTCGGACAATTCGAAATCAATGGTAACAAAAACAATGGGGATGCCACTAACACTTGGTTCTTTGATGAAATTATCGATTTACAAGATAAAGAGCGGTTAGAATATCAACCAAAAGAACCAAAGAAACGGAATTTTTTCAAGAAATACTATGAATTACAAATGTCAATGTTTGCCCAAAATAATGCATTAACCAGTGAGCATCCATATGCTTCAGAACCAATTACTTGGCCATTTATTGTACGGGGTGTTTCATTCTGGACCCATGATTCGGATAGATCTCAAATCTACTTTCATGGTAATTTTGTTGGATGGTGGTTAGAAATTGGATTAATTGCGGTGTTGATGGGTATCATGGCTGCTGATCGATTAACTCGGCGACGAAATGTTGATGCTATCAATTCTCAAGGGAGATCTAAATTGTATAATACTATTGGATTTTTCTTTGTCGGTTGGGCATGCCACTATTTCCCATTTTTCTTGATGGGGCGTCAAAAATTCTTGCATCATTATTTGCCGGCGCATTTAATTGCTGCGTTATTGGCAGGAGGGATGATTGATGTCGTTTTTGGTGAATTTGATGACGAAGCGTTGGAAGAAAAGCAAAAAAATCCAAAGTATTGTAATAAAAAGCTAGCAATTGGTGCCAGTATTATCTTGGTTTTGTTGGTTGCCTGCTTTGTTTACTTCAGTCCTTTGACTTACGGGTATCCAGGATTAAATATTGATCAAGTGAAAGCACGACAGTTGATGAAGATTGAACTACATTTTTCAAAGTAGAATATTGGATCATAACTTGAACAAAAATTATTTAAATATTTAAGATTATTAATACCTGTTTATACTGTTAATAATATATATATATGTATATATATATTATTTTGAAAAATATGCGTAAATTAATGGAGCCGCATGAAGTTGAAAGCAGTGTTGAAAGCAAATGTGCGGGAAACCCACTTTTTTATGCACATCAGCATGAACGTAGATTCCAACAACTATTCCTTAAATCTTCACATACATCTTTAAATTCACAAAAGGCAGTGACTCCAAGTAATATTACTAAATAGAGCTATACTTTATATATAATCTCACCATGAGTTAAAGAAAACCATGCATCTTCATTTTTCCCCCAATCCGTCCAAGTATCTGCAACATAATCCAATAACTGTTGGGTAGCTATGTCCCTTGACAATGAAGTTCTTGCAAAATCCGAATTCAAAGTTCGATCTGCCCAGAGCCCGCTCCACCACTTAATTTCTTCATCTGTGGCATAACACCAAGTGCTCGACGAACAAATCATTTTATTCTTATCATACCCCGATTTCAATGCATATGATTTTAATTGCCGTCCCATATTTGGTCGACCGCCATTTGCTGATGCAACTTTTTGATACAACTCTGCCCAAGTATCCATACCTTCTGGTTCTGGGTACCAGGCAAAACTTTTATAATCTGACTCTCGTACTGCCACAATTCCTTTAGCCACACGGGCCATTTCTTTCATTGCTTGAACTGGATCGGCAATATGTTGCAAAACTTGATGTGCTATTACTATATCAAACGAATTATCTTCGAATGGCAAGTCATGAATATCACCAGTGACGAACACAGCATTATTAATATGTTGCTTTGCAGCTTCTTCTCGACAGATTTTCAATGGCTCTTCAACATATTCCATCCCTGTGACTTTCCCATTGGTGATATAATTCTGTGCCAAGTCTAATGTAATGGTCCCTGGTCCACAACCGATATCTAAAACAGTATGGTCCTCTTTAAAATATGGAACCAAAAACTGCAATGAGTTGGATACAGTTCTCCATTTATGTGATCTTAGAACTGATGCGTGATGTCCATGTGTGTATTCGTGGCCCATTTTTGAATGCTAAAATAATTTATTTTGTTTTATTTATAAGAGCAGAAATTGTTGTATTTTTTTTTTTTTACAAGATTTTTATATTTATTTATATTAAGAACAAAGTTATAAACCCTCCGATGAGCAACAACGCTTGCGGTCTAATCTTTGCGCTATCGCCGTACCTCCGCAGTTTCCTTATCTCCGCAGTTCCTATTACGGCCCCGTAAATCGGAACAACAAAAAAATTATTAATTAATGGAGCCACTTTACATTGTAGGATGATCCAATTTTCGATGACATCTGTTCAAAATCTCCAGATAATCTTCTTCTTCTTCAACAGTGATGATGCCATGTCGAATGAAAAAATCTATTTGAATCAATGCACAATTGTATTTGAAATTATCACTAAATAACAGTTTCTTCACCTCACTCGCAGCCATTAGATCAAACTTTTCAACTTCGCCATCAACTGGTTTGGGTGTAATTCCTGGCTTGATAACCAAATCGTAGATATATTCGACTTCTGGTTGGAAGACCCCAGACTCATTATTATAGTCGTCGGTCAATCTAAAATTATACGATATCACCCCGGTAGGTTTAATATTTTGTTTGACATATTCGGCTTCTAGCCCTGCCTCTTCATCACATTCTTTTAGTACAGTCTCAAAAATACCATGAGGATATCCGATACCACCGGCTACAGTATTATCATATTTCCCAGGATGTGTAGGCTTATCTTTGGATCGCTGTGGAACCCAAATTTTCATCTCTTCAGTTTCAGTAGCTGGTTGATACCCTACAATATGAACGCCATAAGTAGTAAATCCAAATAGACAAGCTGCGCTCCGTTCAATAAACATATAAACTTCATGCGTTGGGTTGTAGACTGTATAGAGTTCATCTCTCCATCCTTCCAAACATTTAAATATCTTCTTATCTCGCCAATAGTTGACAATTCTTGACATTGTTTCTGATCGTTCACTAACTGTCGTCAAAGAACTGGAAATTCTAACCGATTTCTCATCATCATTAACATGTAATACTGAATCAAACCCTTTCAGATGAGGCACAACAATTGGCAAAACCCATCCTAAGAATACGCTATCATGGCTTAAAAATTTGTAATAATTTTCTTCCACCTTTTGGTAAGCCTCAGTCCCAGGATATGGCGCTGAGTCGCATTTTTTGATTACATTTAAATATGCCATTTTTGCTTATTTCTTCAAAACTCTTCTATAGTTTTAAATGGTGACCAAATATCAATATTTATAGTGGTTGGTGATTTAGAATTGATAAGTTGGGCTTAAAGCGAGGTCTCGAGTTTACGTTTCGCTCCCACCTCGTAACGCTAAATACTATATAGGCATGAAACAAAACAAAACAACAACAAAAAATGTGGCTGCTTTATTTTCAAAGCTTACGACGATATTTTTGATATTTTTTTCCCCACTAAAAACTTTTTATCAACAAAGTTAACAGATTTGGGCGACACAACAAAAGCAGTTACGTTACACATTCGCTCTAACGTTATTATCAAATGCCGACAAGGTAAGCCATTTTTGTAAAAAAAATAAAAATAAAAAGTATATACTAACTGCTATTAGCCTTAAGACGGTCTCCAAGCATTTGGAGACGTTTTTCACGGCAAAGGAACCAGAACTACCTCAATCAGCCTTAGATTCAGTTGTCGACTATGCAGAGTCTTTCCCATATAACGACCCAACAGTTGAATCGCAAAAATTACAAGAAGAACTTATATCAATACACCAGCATATTTCTGAAGCAAAGTTTGAAGTAATTTTCACTGACATTTTGTACCACTTGGTACCATGTTTATCAACACTTGAACAATTGACTTACTGGTTTGATTTTTATAGAAAACCAGCGTTTGATTCTGCAGGCCAGAAAAATGACCTGGTGAAAAAATCGAGAGATTTCATGTTATGGGTATTGGTTCATGATTATGATGTTGATGATGTAAAGATGAATGAATTTTACGAAACAATTGCTAGGCAATATTGTGTGTGGATTTTAGATATTTATTTGGATAACTCAAATTGGTTTGAAACAAATGAGCAGTTTGGTTCCAAAGAAGATGAAAGAATGAGGTTTATTAAGATGAATTGTAAAGATTTCTTGGTGCAATTTGGTTCACAGAGGGGTAAAGCATTTATGTGCGTATTAAATGAACGAATGATCGAAAGGAAACATCGAGTTTTGACGCTAGTTTTGCTTTCGGTGTATACCAGCAGACAGAGTAGACAGTTATTTGAAATTCAAAACACACCGTTATTGGATAGTTTAATATTATGTTTGAAATATGATCTGTCTGCTACTGCCTTATCAATCTGTTCAAATGTTATGGCGATGATTTTACCACATGTTTGTCATAATATTATCAAACGAATCCCTGAATTATTATGTGTATACGGTAGATTGGCCTGCTGGAGAATGATTACTCAAGAAGAAGATGATTTGGATCATGGGATTACTAAAGACGATGGAGACATGGACGCAGGAGAACAAGAAGTTGATATGGCCCCCAGACGACCGCGAGAGAATAAGGATAATTGGGATACATTGGGTCATTATTTCAATATTCAAGACGAACGAAAGCCTGCAATTACCCCCCTTTTCACATTTCTTTACGGGCTGTTCCCATCTAATTTATTGTCATTTTTAAGAAAACCTTCCAAATATCTAGAAAAACGGGGTTATACACGAGATATCGAGGACTTTTGGAATGATAATGAAATTTTAGTACTGACGAAGCCAATGTTTGATTTGCATAAGCTACACACTGATCTAGTTTCCAACACAGCCGAAGAAGAGCTACACGATGGTAATAGATTTCATAGAATTGGCAGTCCTACTGATATTGCGAGCTATTGTTTGGAACTATATAATCAAACCCAAGGGACTGAGGGCCCAGAATACCCTAAATACAAGCTACCATACGATGAAGTTCCAACGTGGTTTAATAATGAAGTGCCAATGAACAGCTTCATTTATAACACTGAAGAGGACCCAGAACTGGCTAATACTGAAAAACAAAGTAGTGATCACCATGAACGCGTAAATGAGCACTTGCACGATCATCATCACGGTGACGATGATTGTAACAGGGCCTATCTTCTTCATAAAAAACTATACATGGATTCGCTGCTAGACGAACATGCTAAGTTGTATACCAAAAGTGACACAAAAGGAACAAGTGGGTTGGTTTCGCCAGAAAGTGAGACTTCCAGCGCAAATACAAATACTCGTATTCAAGATGATTCCCAGCTTCCTCGGGCCAAATTGCGAACTAGAGCCAGTACTTTATCATCACCAGGTGGGGATAATAAAAGCCATATAAACAATACCCCCATTTCAAATGCATCAAGTCCAAAAGTTGAAAAGACAAACATATTGGGCCAGACTTCTGATGATATGCTGGCTAACGGAGAGGATGAGTTGGCGGTATTAAAGCAAAAAATCATAGAGCAAAATTGGAAAATTTCATTTTTAAATCGAGAATTGATGATCCAAAAGAATGAATTGGATTTTGTATCTTACATTGAACAGCATTCTCAATATAAGGTTAAAAAAATGAGAAATGAATTATCGCAAAAGGCAATTAATGATGAAAGTGTGAGACAAACTATTTATCAAAAATCAATGTTAGCCAAGCAAGCATCGATTTTACGTAAAGAGCTGGATTTTGCACAAAAAAACACCAAGACTTATAAACGAGAGCGGCAGCAATATGAACATAATATTATGGAAAAGGCAAAAGAAAGCAGAAGATTGGCGAATGATGCGATAGAAGAACGTGATAGGTTGCAAAGTGAATTGAACGATTTAAAGCAATCAAAAAACAAATTGGGAGAGGCTCTGAAAGAACAAGAAAGTCGAATATCTAATTTGGAATTGAAATTAACCGAAGCAGAGGATAAAAATAAATATGCCGATTCATATAAAAAGAGTTTGAAAGAAGCAGAAGATAAATTGGAACGAACCGAAGCATTAGCTGTTAGTGGTGATCAAGAGGGAGTGTCAAGTGCGCGAGCTAACGAACTAAAAACAGAAATTGATCAATTGAAATTAGAAAATAAATCAATTCAAGTTGAAATGGACCAATTGATTAAAAAACATAAAAAGGAACTTGAACAACAGAATTCCAAAATTGCTGAGTTACAATCTACCAGATCTTCTAATAATGCCAAACTTGAAGAGCTGGTAGACAACTTGAATCTAAAACATGAAAAGGAATCTAGTGAATTGCGATTTATCTATAATGATTTAAACCAACGATATCAAATTTTGGAAAACCGATTCCGAGCATTTTTGTTAAAGGATGAAGATTCAAACGTTCGAATGAACTTGGATAATTTATTAAATACTGAACCAACTATACAACCTAAAAGAAGTATTTTAGGATATGATATGCTTGATACTTCAGCAGCTACTAATGCAGAGAATGGTGGTGAATCCAGTTTCCAGATTAGCTCACCGACTTTGGCAAGCCAACAACAACGGGTTCCGAGTATAAGTTCATCTACTAGTGGTTCTAGAAAAGCATCTGGAAATCACAATAATAAGCATGCTCCATTTAGAGGGTTTAGATATTAGTTAATTTTTTCTTAACCATTTTGTAACTTTTTTTTTTTTTTTTGGAAAACATTTAAAAATAAATAAATAAATAAAACTACAAACTATTCAGCAGTAGTGGGCCATTCTTTTGATGGTGTAGTGTATTCTGGCGACTTTGTTGAGCCATTGTCACTATCATTTTCTTTAGCAATTGGTGTAGACGGCTCGGTACCTTTTTCATCCTCTTCACCGTCGTGTTTTTCGTCGCTCTCTTCGTTATTATCTTCTTTCTCCGCTTTAACATGGCCATATTCCTTCGAGCCATTTAAAGTTAAATCATCATTTTCTTCTGCCATAATCTTGTCACCATCCTTATCTGTAGTAGCCGTACCGTCAGAAACAAGCCGCATACTTGCTTCAATAATCTGCGGCTCTTCCGACAATAACTTTGTCAATTCTCTACCTTTGGCCATAATGGCTTTTCTAGTAACCCTTTGCTTATGTGGAATAGGGCTACTATCGATTTTATTAGCCATAGGAGACACAATTACCACATTGGAGTCCCCAGTTGGTGTGTTCATGGCGGTATCCGGCGTAGAAGGTTCAGTGATAGTTGCAATAGGAGTAGCAGGAATTGGCGTACTGAGATCTGCATTACTCTGCTGCTGCTGCTGCTGTTGTTGTTGAGTTCCGTGCTCTTTTTCCTTTTCTTTAGCCAACACCTTTTGTTTATACTCAGGATATTTATCCAAAAACTCGTAATAAATTCCCAAATAAATGCTAACAAACAAATCATCAATCATTGAAGTTGATCCAAATCCATTGTTCAATTTTTTCTTGTCATCAGCATAATTTAACCATTCCAGCCAATCATGTCCCCCATTAAACGGTAAAAATTCCAAACTAGCAATTTTACCATGCATAATGTTAGCATTAGACTCGAATATCTCGCCCACCGTGGTTAAAATTGCATTTTCGCTAAATTCTTTATTAATCCCCAATATACGCTTACCAGTATTAGCACAGCTGAAACACATCTTTTCCCATGCTTGATGCTTTCTTGACATTGTCCCATTGAACCTTCTCATTCTTCTCATCAATACACCCAATTGTTGAGAATCTTGAGTTCGCTCTAGCAAATCTGTATAATACTCAATATACTGAGCCATATACTCAAAATGCTTACCAGGTCGATCCATTTCATATCTCCAAATACTAATTGGCTTAGTGTTAGTAACCCCTTTGTTAAAGAATGGTGACATTTCTTCTTTGGCCTTTAGCATATTCTTATAAACTTCATCATAAATTCTAGATAATCGATATGCATGTCGATGTAAATCTTTCTTTTTATCCGCTTGTTTGATTCTTTGCAAAGAGTGCACACTTAGCTTATAAAATTTATATTCTTCCGTATCTGGGAATTCATCCTCATTATCAACTACCGCTGTGTCATCTTTAATACCATATTGTGATTGTGACAAAATTTCAATACCCCTCGCAGCATCAATTATTTTGACTCGAACGTATTTGTATGTCAATGATACTAATTTATAAGCTGGCGCCAAACACTCGTGTTTACTACTGTTATTAGTAAGTTTCACACTTTTGACTAAACTGCTCAACGCTTCTTCATGTCTTTCCAGCTTGTTCAATATTTTACACCTCATAAAGTGCTGATACCAATGCTCTTTTTCACTCTCATTCAATGAAACTTTTAACGATTCATTAGCAACTCTCCATACCGTCTGTATACCAATAGTTTTGACATTAGATTGATTATACATTGTCCCATCTGGATTATAATATAGTTTATCAGTATTGACAGTAAAAGCTTCCATATTCATTGGCGACCTAGTAGCATAATACAAAATCCGACTGAAAAAGGGCCACAAATTTTTAACTTGGTATTTGTAATGTGCAGTTAGTGGCTTGGTATTTTTCCCACCAACAACTCTGGATTGAATCAAGGTACTAATTGCCATGCCACAAGCAATGATACTTTTCCGCTGACTTTGTTTTGGTACTGGTTTATCAGCAGTATTCATATTTAGATCTAATGTAGTCAACGCATCATAACTTTCGGCTAACCCAATCCAAGTTTCAAATCGATTGGTATTACATAATAAATCATATCCGAAATATTTAATGGCTTCTTCAACATCTTCATGATTAGCGTTATTTTGTTTTGCCTTTTGTTTATATTGAGTTAAATGGGTCAAACCTTGAATGTAGTATAAACCAGATACACCAATATGCCCCACTTCATTCTGACATGGGAAAAACCCAACCGATAGTCTACCAGAGAGGGCTTCTTGCAAAAACATTTTGTCAATCACACTATTATTCAAAAAGTTTTCCAGTACACTTTGATTTTGTGCAATCACAGATATATCTTCTTTATTTGCATTTCCAGTAACTGACGGGTCGTCTGCTGGTGTCCCCAATGATTCAAAAAACTCATCCAACAACGCTCGAACATCAGTTTGTCTTAAACAATTGGTAATACTTCTTTTGCCTAAAATAACCTTCATAACAAATCCAATCAGCTCCAACGAAGCTTTTCTTGAAATGGTGACGGGAACTGTATGGTGATCATACGGCTCATTACCTAATGTGAACCCATATCGACAATATATAGCTTGCAACATATCTAATTCAGTTTCATCATCATCAATTTTGGAGATTTCTCGCATTGACATTTTCAAGAAAAACCCATCGCCAATATTACAAAAGTCTCTAGCACCAACCTCTTCATGAATATTAGCCAGCAAATCATTCAAAATGATTGGGTTTGAGTCAATCTCGTCTTTTGGTATACAGTTCTTCCAAAAGATGTATAACAAATGCCAGGTTCGCAGCACCAATTCTTTAAATTGTAGCACTGTTTTATTCCACGATGGATGCTGAGGTTTCTTGATATCATTACTGCCGGTGCCATCATCAAATAATAAAAATACTCGCATTAATCGTGATAGTTGAATCATAGCTTCCATAGTTTGTCGGGCCAAATTAGGATTCATATCTTCCAATAATGATTCATTTTCCATTGTTAATTTAACTAATTTTCTTGAAATATCCAAACAAATGTTCAATGATCGTAATAAAATAACCCCTCGTTGATGGTCGTTATTTGTTTCATATGTAGTGGTATTAAAAACTTCAATTCGTGATACCAAAATACGTAGATACCCATCAAAAGATTTCTTGGCCTGTCCGTTCGCATCATATGCATCTAACAATGAATACCATAGCTTTAATTGGAACTCCAATGAAGCAGTACTAAAAAGCTGTTGCAGTGCTAGTAATTCTGGAGAATCGCTTGGATGTTCATTTGGCATCAAAACTGACTCCAAAATTTGAATTTTTTCATCTTGGATATTGTGTTCACCTAATTCTGTAGGTTCAAATACCTTACTAAAAACAGAAGCAGCTTTAAATTTGTTGATTTGGGTTTTGACACTTTCCACTGATAATTTGGCTAGATTAAAACAGTTTTTGAAATTTAATTCAAGACATGGGCATTCATTCTCTAGATTTTTCAAAAAAGCCTCCAATCTATGTAAAAGATCTTCACTCGGTTTTTCTTCATCACTACTCTGTAATAGAATCGATACCCATTCATTTCTCATCCGTACTGTACATGGCACGTTAGAGCTCAATGATAATATATCACCACATAACAACATCCATCTATCCACTCTAATTTTATACATTTCTAATCTCGACTCAATATCTTTCAACTCTCTTGATGAAGTTTTATCACTTCTCAAAAGTTTTTGAGTTGAAAGATAATTGTCAACGAAAATTTCACAAATAGATTGACATAACTCAATCTTGTTTTTATTTTTAACTTCAAAGTAAATCAACGGCTCACAATCTTGAACAGTCTTTTTAACAAGTTTTATGAGGTTTTCTGGCCAATAGTCAACAATAAACAAGTTCTTGCCATCATTTTCAACTAATAGTCGTTCGAGGATTTTTAACCTGGCTTCTTGTACATGCCATTTGCTATCCCAGCTTGTTTGTAAGAATTTTTCTACTCCATATTGGGAATTTCCAAACCCAGGACGAATCATTTCTGTATCCCCCAGTGCAGCAAAATCCAACATTTGCATTACGGATTGGTCATTTTTATCAGAACTCGCCGATTCATCTTTCTTCTTACGGCTATTCTTTTTTTTGGAAGAATTATTTCCACGCAGAAATAAATCACATTGATTATCATCCCATGATTGTAATTGTGCTCTAAAATCTATTAATACTTGATCTCGGGGTAAATAGTCGTTCTCTTCATCGAATACTGTTAATACAGGGTCCATTTTAGTATCGGCTAGCTCCATAAACTTGTTGATTTTATCAAACAAATCGTCTTCTTCTTGAGCCGAGGTTGAAGTCCCCAATGGTTGATGCATTGACCTTACTCGTTTAGATGATCTAAATCGCTCTCCTTCAAAATCTGATTTCCGTCGTTTCTTCCTATTAGTCTCTTCCTCCTCATTATGACTTTCTGTAGTCACTTCGTCATTTTTCACAATTTCAGCTAAGCCATGAGGCAAATTGAAATTTACATATCCCGCCGGTTCATCGCTATAACTGTATGAATCCTCAAATTGAATTTTACGTTTTGATTTTGTTAAAGTATGAATTCTCTCATGTAAAGAGTATAAAATAGAATACCAATCTTTGGAGGTTACTGGGACGTTTAATTGTTTGTTTGATTCTCGCTCCACGTATGATTGTAAAGAGTTTGTTAAAGTCAAATATTGATTGATCCATGAAAAATCATCCTTATTTTTATCAAACTTTGACTGTAATTCCATACCCTGTACTTTCTTCATTAAATCATTTTTATCCAACGTGATGAAATCACCCATACTTTCCAGCAGCTTTCGTAAACTGATCAAACCTTTATAATCTTGCAAAGTAAGCATATCACCATTACTCATCATTTCAAGCAAATCCACATTACGATCTTCACTATAAACTATACTTTCAAGCGCTAGTCTAGCTTCTCGTTTATATCCCAGTCGAAACGAGATTTTGGCTATCAGATCCAAAAAGGCCGGTTCTTCATTATCGTAATCTAATGCTTCACCAAATTCTGCTAGCACATCTCGTAGCTGTTCTTGCATCTCTTCTTGTTCTTTATGTTCAATCGTTGACTTCAACTCATTCAACAACAACAACGCATAGTTTTTGGCCGCTAAATATTTCAGCTTATCAGCAGCAGGTGGGCTATCTCCCTATTAAAAAAAAATTAGCTACTTTCTCCAATTAGTTATACGTACCACTTCTAACGACATCACTTCAAACTTGAACAGTTCATCATAAAACTCCCGTGCCCTTTCGAACTCATCTTTTTGTTGGCATTTCAACGCGTTCTGAAATACCTTATAACCTTCTTCAATTTGTAACTCTCGAGTATGTTCTTCTGCATCGTTGATCAAATCTTCTTCGTAGATGTTGACCGGTACAAACGACATTTTGTTGTGAGATCCCGATTACGTTTCAAAATAGATAAATAAATTGTGATGATTTATTTTGATGGTTAAAAAAAATAAACAGAATAAAATAAAAGAAGAATCGGTGGTGATTGTCGGCAAAGATTTCACGTTGGGAATATTTTCAGTTTCGAATTCTTGACATTTGGAATTTTACAAAAAAGCAGTAGAATGCACTACCTTGCTGAACATCTAGCAAGAATCAAATCAATAGCCGTATCAATATCAATTGAGGGATCTGATGAAGAATGTGAGATTGAGAAGCTAACTTTTGATGACCAAAGGAGTGGGGTATTACACTATATTGTCAACGGTGAGCCACATCAAGCTAAAATTATCTTACCAGAAGATATCAAACCATCAATATTAACCCACGGATATGTGATAAACTTAAAATCGAGTAATATAAGTTTCAGACTGCCAACTAACCCAGAACTTTATGGCAACCAAAAAGTCAAATCATTTTTGGATAATCCTAAAGTAATCGTTCCATGGAGTGCAAATGATTTGGATTCCAGTGTTAAAATATATTGCGCCGGTTGCTCCAACACGCTGATTAAATCAAATCAATTACAAAAATTCAAACCTTTACCTTCAGAAAATTGGGCTGAAATGATGGATTTTTGGCATTGCCATAAACCAAAAGATGAAAATGAAACGGAGAATAGTAATCCTGCTTACAGAATCTCGAAATTTCAGCCCACTAAAGGAACATGTTTTGTAGGATTGTCATATTTTCTTCTAAACTCAGAAGATATGGCCCAACTCAGTTGTAAACAATGCTCGCGATTTTTGGCACAAAAAGATAAAGATGGTAAAACAATACGATTGTGGAAATGGAATTGCCGATTAGAGCATCCAATGCTAGAAGAATCATATCCTTATTATTATTACGTTTCGGCAACAATTTGCGAATTGATCGAGTCTCATGCAATCTATACATTTGAAGTTTCATGTGGCGCTAACGAAAATACACTATTGCTATGGATCTTCAACCCACATATAACTTTCACAACTACTAACAACTCAAAAGTTTCCAATGGGTTTAAAGTGTTTTATTCTACCGACAAAACCAAGATACCAAAGTTGAGTCTAAAAAGGGGTGAAATTGAGCAAGTCAATATACCACAAATTGTATTTGATAATCTGGTGCAGCGTTTAGTGCACTCTACCGAAGCGTTCCCTCCTAATGCTCGAAATTTTGAAGATTGGCAAGCTGGTGTTTTGGATAAATTATAATTTATCTAAATGAGTATCTTGTAAAGCTTCTCTCAACATTGGGGCCACTTGTTTTCTGCTACACTGGATATTCTTTTGATCGTACATATTGAAATCTCCAGCTTTATGTTCTAGTTGTAACTCATTGGAAAACTTTTCTAAAAAAGTTTTGATACCTTGTTCGGCGATATTAGATGACTTGTCACTGTTGTATACCAGCAATTCTCTTTTAAAATCGTTAGGTTCCTCAATAAAACTGGTCATAATTGCATATACATCCAAATCTCGCTCTTTGCAGATATCAATTAAATCCTGCTGAAGAGTCTCACCATCGCTAGATTCTCGTTTCAATAAATAATCCAAAGACCGTGGTATAGAACTGATTCCTAGTTTCAATTTACCATCCCATTGTTTATAATCTTTACGTAGAATTTGGTCCACTGATAAACAATCCAAATCTTTTTTACGATGATCCAAAATTTTGAAAAACTCTAATGTGTTAATTTCATCACCGGTTTTGAACATGGATTTCAAAAATTTGAACGCATCAATATCAGTTTGCTCCACTCTATGTTCCATATTGCTTGTATCAATTAACAATGGTGCTAGTGCCAATTCAAGAACATCTCGTTCTTTGAAAAATTTCGAATCAACTTTCGACTTGAAATGGTCAATAACTAAACTGACACAACTACCACTCTTCTCAATGATACGAGGATCGCAATCTTTATAGCACTCTTCATCCACATGATGGTCAATTATACCTTCGACTTTACCAATATACTGGTGGTCATCTCCGATTATCTTGTTATGATCTACTAAAATTGCATTGACTCCACCAGCACTTTTTTTTAAACTATTGAAATCTTCCTGGAAAATCAATTGACTACTTGTAATACCTATTTTTTCAAATAAGTATATAATATCTGGTCTTGTTTTGAAATCTTTCTTTGGAATATTGATTAGTGGAATAACTGGCCGTTGGTCTTTAGTGTATTCGGGCTGTTTGGTATAAAGATACGCAGTCAAAACAGAACTTACACAAGAGTCCATATCTGCCGATTCATTGCCAGTAATGATCAAGGCGCTACTGCTGGTTTTAGCGGCTTGTCCAACAACGTCCTTTAATGATTTGATAAATTGAACTAAACTCATCCTTTTTTTGTTGATATTTTTTAAAATATTTTGCTAATAGACCAACAATTATGCACAAAAACCCTTTTTCAAGATTTGTTGATCTCACGGCCGGCTGGCGACGTAAACTTTGCGCCCGCAAATTAATTAACTAATGATTGCGATATCGCCCAGCCAATATTTGTTCAAGCTCTAATATTATTAATAACCGCATACCACCCGGCCCCGATTTAAGCGCTTACGTTTATTACTCGGTTTCTTTGACTCATTAAGCTGAAGACGAAGGAATTACGTGAAATTTCACCATTTTACTTACTTCAATATAAATAGTGCCTTCAGGAAAAAAAAAAAAAAAAAACCTTGTTCATTTTTCTCCACATACACAATCGGTTATAATAAAAATGGTCAACAAAGTCAATTTAGCTATTGTAGGTACTGGTTTAGTCGGTTCTGCATTCATCAACCAATTGAATGGTTATATCACCAAAACTGCTGCGCCATATAATGTTGTTTTGATTGCAAAGAGCAAGAAATCATTAATCTCTAAAAGCTGGGCGCCATTGTCATTGGCAAGCTGGAGCACTGATATTGAATCTGCTGAAGCTGAAGACAGTTTAGCCCCTGAGCAATTGGCTGATTTGTTGAGCAAATCTCCAAACCCAGTCATTTTGGTTGACAACACATCAAATGAAAGTTTAGCACAATCTTACCCATTGTTTGTCTCTAAAGGTATCAATATTGCCACTCCAAATAAGAAAGCATTCTCAGGTGAAATCAGTCTATGGAATAAGATTTTTGATGCTTCCAAAAACAATGGTGGATATGTTTTGCATGAAGCTACCGTTGGGGCTGGGTTGCCAATCTTGGGTACTTTAAACAACTTGATTGCAACTGGTGATAAAGTTGATAAAATCGAAGGTATTGTTTCAGGTACTTTGTCATATATCTTTAATGAATTTTCTACCGTTGAAGGATCAGATGTTAAATTCAGCAACGTTGTCAAATTGGCTAAAGAATTAGGCTATACAGAACCAGATCCAAGAGAAGATTTGAACGGTTTGGATGTCGCAAGAAAGGTTACTATTTTGTCAAGATTGTCTGGTTACAATGTTGAAAGCCCAAGTTCGTTCCCAGTCCAATCTTTGATTCCAAAGCCATTAGAGTCAGTTGAAAGTGTTGAAGAATTCATGTCTAAATTACCAGATTATGATAGTGACATGGACAAACTGAGAAAAGAAGCTGCTGCTGAAAAGAAAGTTTTGCGGTTCGTTGGCAAGGTTGACATGAATAATGGTGGTTCTGTCAATGTTGGTGTTGAAAAGTATGATTATTCCCACCCATTCGCTTCATTGAAGGGTAGTGATAATGTTATTTCCATCAAGACTGAACGATATTCAAATCCATTGATTGTTCAAGGTGCTGGTGCCGGTGCTGACGTTACCGCAGCAGGTGTTTTGGGTGATGTACTAGCCATTGCTCCAAGATTGTAAAACTAGATAAATAATATTATTATTACATAAATAAATAATTTTAAATTTTTTTTTTTAAAAAAAAAAAAATTGTCTACTGATTTGGGGTGTTAAGTTCCAACCATTCTTGTTTAGCTTCGTTTACAACTTTTTGTAACAACATTTCATCCTCACATACTGATTTGAATTCAAACATAATCTTTTCAGCTTCAGGGACGCCAGCTTTGATAGCATCAGAATTGGCATTATTTGATGGTGAGGTTTCAGCAGTCACTGCACTTCTTGAAATATGTAAAGTATTTGCCATTAAGATAAAACTATCATTTTCCGCAATTTGTGCTAATACAATTCCAGATTTGTGAACATATTGATGATAATTGTAGAAAGGTCGGCCCCAAGAATATAGAATTTCCACTTCACGTTTTTTCATCAAACTGGAGGCACTAACTACATCCAAAACAAACCCTAGCTTTGTCAGTACATGTTTATGGTAGTATAAAGGATCATCGTTGGATGGATCTGGTTCAGCTTCAGTGCCTGTAGGTATTTCGACTTGATCACTGAATTGAGTTCGAATGAATGAACAAAATGGATTACCATTTGGTAAACTACTGGTTTCATCAATCGGTACCTGAACAAACTTCCAACCGTACCGTTCACCAATTCGGCTGAGATTGACTACAGCATCATCGATTAATTTAGGGGTGGCATTGACCCATTCCATACGTAAATGGAATGCATTCTCAGGGTTATGAACTCGATCAACATGAACAGTTAAAAACTCATGCCGTGAAGCACGTTTACCAGGATCAATATCAAGATTTATCCCCCTTGAAATCATAATTTTGGGTAATCTCGGCTGTTTCGATGGTTCATCTTGTTTACTTGAAACCTCGCTAATAATTGATCCCATACCACCAGAATCTTTCCGCTTATGCGAATGCACTTCGTTAGTTGAGGTACCGCTTGATTTTATTGAGTCGCTATTAGATGGTTTTTTAGAAAACCACGTATGCTTGGAAGTACTCTCCTTCTCCTGAGGTTTCAAGTACTCACTATTCAGTTGATAAAAATAATGACCATCTAAAAATGCATGTCTATTATCAACATGTCTAAACAATCCTTTAGCCATCAAATCGTTACCTAATTCGATTGCATCTTCATTTGTATCAATTTCGATAAAATTATCCAACAACCAAGCTACAAATTCTTGGCCAACAAAGCAGTTGGCAAATTGTCTCCAATGCCATCTTCTGGTCTGTAATTTAACCCCTCGATCACTAGATTGCATTTCGGAAGCTACATTCTGCAAAGTCATTGTATTTGTACTCATCGTTTCGTTGACAAAGAGCTTTTTTCGTTTAGTTCCAGTTTCCTCATAATAGTTTTTATAATTTTCTAGCAAAGAAACCAGGAAATCCCCCAATTCACCGGTATAAAACTTAATTTCTGGCGGTTTAGTTTCTTTTTTCTTTTCATTTACTCGTTGTTTCTTCTTACGTTGGATATCATCTGCTGATAAATAACTGTTCCGATGAAGTTGTAAAATGATTTTTCGTAACCCTTCTAGTCTGATTTCTTCTGTATTTAAATCGGCTTCGCTAGATAGTGGATGATTTTTCGGTACATCACAAGGAATTAACACAAATCTAATCTTGAACAATTTATTATTATTACCTTCTTCGTAGTCATCAAATCCTGCAAGCTGTTGATCTAAAAGATTCCAATTGATGTTACGAACACTAGGATCAAAAAAGTTCCCAACCGCCGGTGTATATTCTGGCTCATATTTGGTTTGCACCATTGGGTGATATGTTCTTGTGAAATTGGTCAATTCTAAAGTAGCATTTTTTCTATACAATTGGGCAGTAATTTGCCCAAAATGATCGCACGCCAATCGATGGATCTGATTACTTCGTGTCATGTAGAGTCGAATTCCGTAAAAATCTTTTGGAATTGCCTGAACAATTAAAGAGGGAGTGCCATCTTGTCGCCGATGTGCTTCTACTCTTGATACTCGATCACCCACAACAATTTGGAACCCCATCAACAACCGCATAGCAACCATTTCTTCTAGCAAATCACCAGCGGTCATATGATCTTCTTTTTCTGGAGCTAACATAACCACATAATTATGGAAAGTATAATTTCGTTCAAATTCTTCCACTGATGGGAAAATCTCAGTAGCCAATGGCAAGCTAGCTGGGCTCTTTAAGGATCTCCATTTAACAGCTCTTCGTTTCACACCCTTTGGGAAAACATTCTTCCATCTCCCATAATTGGAAATATCTTGAATGTTTTTTGGTAGAGTGTTGGATGGGTTATTTACAGTAACCCAGACATAATTTTTCCCGTCATCTTCTTCAGTAGAGTTATTATGATTGTAACTTTTATGGCTGGATGCTGATCCTGGTGATGTAGAAATATTTAGTTGAGAATTGTACGAATCTGTTCTAGTATAGCTAGGCCGAATTTTTGGTAGAGTTTGAAAACTGGCAGGAGATTTTGAATATAGTGGTGTGTGAACTTGTTGAGTAGGAGAAATGGATAATGAGTCAGTTTCAACAGACCGTTGAGTAAGAAATGATGATCTTGAGAATTGATGGGTTAGTATTTTAAAATTGTCAAACGACGAGTAACTAGGAACCCTAGAGGTGTTTGTTGGTAAAGGCTTTGAAGTTGATCCAACTCTAGATAAGGACGGCGTCATACTGGGTGATGATGGAGCTCTCGGTGACGGTGGGTTTGATCCTGATGATGATTCCCGCTTTATTCCTAATGATAATAGTGAAGTCAATGTACTTACTTTAGGCCGCGGTTTCATACTACTTGTTAACATCTCACTACTATTTGTTGTAAATTCTCCAGTATTGGGCTGTGATAAGATAGCTGATGCAGGTATTGAAAATGAATCTGGTTTCGGAGGCAACTCCTTTGATTTATCCTTAGATTTTTCCACCAATTCAGGTTCATACTTATTTGGTTCAAGTTTCTCTTTCTTGCTTCCAACATAATTATTAATATTAAAAACCTGATCATCATAGTCATTCATCAGCCTTTCTAATGAGCGTCCATTATTCTGTTTGGGTAAATAATCGATTGAAATAGCGGATATTTCATTTTCCATAACGCCCATCATTTGGATTTCATATATTTTACATCTTGAAATCCATTGTTTAGCATATCTATCAGTACTTTTCCAAAAAGAAATATCCAACCAACTAGGAATACAATTGACAATTTTATTATCTGGATCTTTGAAACGGAAAAGTGGTGTCACATGCAATGGAGGCCGGCTTAAACAAACCAGATCAATGCTAATCTCAATTGACAAAAGTTTCAGACTATTCTGAACAAAAATTTCATAATCAACATCAAAAATTCCTGACCCCGGGGTTACAATTATAACTTGACTATTAGTTTGTCTCAAGTCACGATCTTGAAATTTAGAAGTAACCATGGTCATTGCTAGGCTGATAGCTTCCATTAAATTTCCTTTAACTGCTGGTAATATTGACCCTTCAATTTTACCAGATTTCTGCAATAAGACTTCTTTAGCAAATTGTGAGAACTCATACCTCAAGGTTGCCATAATATCACTCCATTGTTTAATGTGTACTTGATCTACCACCACTCTAAAATAATCTCTAGTGTCTTTTCCCCTTTCTCCATGCCCTAATTTGTTCTTATTGTTGCTATTGTTGTTACCAGAGATATCTATGCTTGTAAATAATACAACCGTTACAACATGATGAGCGCCTTGTTCTATCCATCTTTTAAAAACCTCTGGTAAAAAAGAATTAATCAATTTATGGAAAATGACCTCACCCGTTTCCTCAAAATGCCACATTTCGCTAGACATTTGAATAAAATAAATAGCTCTTGCACTCTCTGATCGATAAACAAATTTTGTCGATGGGCTAACAAATGCAGCAAAAACTTTCTTACCATTCCAATAAATCTCGTTAATAGAACATCTAACAGAATCACAATACGTAATTCGTTGTGAGGCATAAAAGCATCTACCAATAAATCTTGACGATATTCTCCACATATCAGCTCTAGTAAGATATGTATCTTTAAAATGAATTTCTACCAAATCAGCTTCTACATCCTGTTTCTTGCGTAGCCGTACCTCCACTTTAGATCTAGGCGGAATATCCAACAATGATAACAAATTTCCGGTTAATACTGAAACCTAGTTCGTTAGTATTATTGATAAGGTTCGATTTTTTGATCATACTTGTAAATTTGGGACCATTTTTGCGACTTCCTCACTCAACGGACGTACTATAAAAAACAAGCGTCTAGTTTTTTTCCCTTCCAACGTCCTTAGTTCTGCTACATCACCTTCTTGGGCATTGGGTATTAATGACATGTCAACGATAACATCTTCTGTGCTTGTCCTTGTTTCATGGGACCAACATATCAATGTAACCGGAGGGCCTAAAAACCTGTCTGGACACGATTCAACATCTCCAGTATCAACAGCTGGGATGATCCCTGAAGGACGAATTGTCCTTGACATGCTTTTATTATACTATTAATACAACTGTTGTTGGGTTGTTAATGATTGTTGATGAACAAATAATCAATTAGGTTCTTGGGTTCTTGGGTTCTTGGGTTGTTTTATCGCTTGTCTATTATACTGCAAAAAATTAAGAGACTGGACGCTTGGGAAGTTCAGCGCTGAAATCATTTCAGCTTAAATTTAGAGATTTAATAGCGGAGAAGTAATAGTAAATTCCGATAGCGTGCGGCTAACTAATCTGGGCCAATTTTTTTCAAAACCAAAAAAAATACCAAAAAAAAAAAAAAAAGAAACGCAACTGATTCGATTATACCCTGGAGCGCGTCGTTTTGGCATTTCCAATCACGAAAAGAATCTTAGATTTGATTTTTTTTTTTTTTTAAAAACTCGACTATTGTTCGCTAGTAATGCCACCAAAGGACCCATTAAGATCGTACTCAGCGCGCACTGTATCATGTCCATTATGTAATATGAAAACGACAGAACGAAATGTTAATGAACATCTAGATAAAGGGTGCCCTCCACCAAAACAGGCAGCAACGCCACAGCGGTCTCTAAAACAAGAGTCAATAACCTCTTCACCAATAGAAGCTCAAACAACACAAGTGAAAAGAGTATCAATGTCGCAAGATAACAACCATAGTGATCGGCCCCCCGCTAAAAAGCCAAAGCGAGAATCATCAAAGCCATTAGCTGAACAAATACGGCCGACAGGCTTGGAGGACTTTATCGGGCAGGAGGATTTAGTTGGCAGGAAAGGTATTTTACGTTCGTTTATTGAAAGAGATAAATGTCCATCAATGATTTTATGGGGTCCGTCAGGGGTAGGTAAAACGTCTTTAGCACGTATTATCGCGCAGCAGACAAAATCCAGATTTGTGGAAATGTCTGCAGCAGTACATTCAACAGCAGATATAAAAAAAGTATTCGAAGAAGCAAAAAACGAACAAAAACTACTAGGGAGGAATACAATCCTATTTTTAGACGAGATTCATCGATTTAATAAACTGCAGCAAGATAGTTTCTTGCCCCATGTTGAAAGAGGTGATATCACTCTAATTGGGGCTACTACAGAAAATCCATCTTTCAAAGTCAATGGTGCACTAATTTCTCGAACCAGAGTGTTTGTTATGAAAAAGTTGAATCAAATCGATTTGATTAAAATGCTTGATAGAGCGTTGAATATTGTTAACGACAATCGAATGAACGATGAGTTGGAGCCGTTAGATGTTTCACCAGAATGTTTGGAATACCTTGCCAGTTTAGCAGATGGCGATGGTAGAATTGCAATTAATATTTTTGAAATTTCAATAAACTCAATGGAAGAAACAAAAATGGATTTAGAGTATATCAAATCACAACTAAAACGAACGCATTTATTATATGACCGGGTTGGTGACTCTCACTATGATACGATTTCTGCATTTCATAAATCTGTAAGAGGGTCTGACCCAGACGCTACTTTATTCTATTTAGGAAGAATGTTGGAATCTGGAGAAGACCCGCTGTTTATTGCTAGACGAATGGTACGTATCGCTAGTGAAGACATTGGTTTGAAAGACGACTCTTGTTTACCATTTGCATCAGCGACGTATACAGCGGTTCAACAAGTTGGTATGCCTGAAGCAGATTGCATTTTAGCACATTGTGCAGTGAAACTTGCGAAGGCCGCCAAATCGGTACAGCTATATCGTGCGTATAACCAAGTTAAGTCAATACTAGCCACGGAGCCAGGTGCAGCAGCAGCTACTGTACCTATACACTTAAGAAACGCACCGACAAAACTTATGAAAGAAATTGGTTATGGTAAAGAATATAAATATAACCCCGATTATATTGATGGTAAAGTAACGCAGCAATACATGCCAGATGGATTAGAAGATGTAAAATTCTTAGGTAAACGACATCTTGGGACAAAATATGATGAAGAATTAGGTAAATCTGATTCTATTGATTCGAATATAACATGATAAATTGGATCGTTAAAAAAAAAAAAAAAAATACAAAAAAACTAATAAAAAATAATAAAATAATATTGATTGTAGCATTAAGTTGTATTTTCTAATGCACTCCCGAAGTAGTTGGTCAGACAGTCTTTAGCTTCAAGATATTCGTTTCTGACATTAGTTATGTTAGTTCCAATTTTAGATAACAAAGCTTTGTCATTTTCTTCAGTTGGTTCTACATCGGTAGTACCAGCTTCGTCCTTTCTAGCACCCAAATGTTGAATCTTTTCACAGGAATTTTGAACTTTAGTCAAACCCAAAGCTGCTGATGACCCTTTCAAGAAATGACCTAATTGTGACAGCCTTGTTAATGAATTATCCGAAAGTGCCTCTTCCATGTCTTTAAAAGTCGCTTCTGCTTGCTCAAAAAAATTGACGACAATGGTTGAGGAAAATTCTCGTTCTACTTGATCTTCGTCAATTTCCAAAATTTGGCCAAATGTTGTCCAGTCAATGATATCACCAGATGGAGTAAGTGGCACTTGGTTGTTAGATTGTTCCATTGTGATTGTTTTGTGTGTATTAGGGTGTTATAATAAAATAAAATAAATGCTAAATTGCTGTTGGCAAGTCGTAAATTATGAAATGACAATAAATGGTTTTAAAAAAATTGTCCGATGTTATACTTAGAACTCAAATCGTAAATTTGTATGATGTGTAATCGTTCGTATTAATGAAACCAATTCTAATAGGTTGAGCACCAACAGAAAAAAAAATAAAAAAAAAAAAAAAGAAGTGAGGAGGCTAAATTTATTAGAACAATACAGAAAATCTTATATATATTTAATGCGTTGTTGTCGGCGAGGATCGGTCGCCGGCCGTGGGTAATAATATCATAATACATACTAAATTTCTAAGCTTAGTTAAAGGGAAAAAAAACAACGTTTTTTTGATCTCGCTATGAACAAACAACTTACAATATATTGACTAGAAGTTTAAAAAAAGATTGATACACAGGCGGTTTATATAGATACCGCACCAATCAGGCCTTATACAGTATGCTTACCTAGCTAGGGGATTATGGGTTTGCATTCTGAGGTAAATTTGCGATTTCATATATGGGACAATAATCTAATTGGTTCATAATCCGTCACTAGCTGGGTTTCGCCTATGAGGATAATATATTGAAGTGGAGATTTATCTTGATCTCTTTTCGTTTCTCTGTAATCAAATTGAGTACTAACATAATGAAGCAAATTAGGTGAATTTTTTGGTTCTGTTCGCAGAACACCACTAACTCGGCATAATTGGGTAATTAAAAATACATGTATACGATGGATGTATATTTCTTCGCTAGCTATTTATACAGTAACCTTATTCAATTAAAAAATAAAAAAAACTCTTGCGGGACGATATGTACACGATGAAATATTTCAAAAAAAACACTGTAAATAACGAAAAATCAATGTTGAGTATTTGTTTGTATAGTTTCCTGATTTAAAATTGCACAGTGATACTATTAATTTACTATTCAGATTATCTCAACCGGTTTTACGTAAATTCAGATATGTGTCTTAAGCGTCTAGTCCCAAGGGGCTCTGCGAACCAGTTGTCCTAGGCAGCTGGTTAGTGACAACCTGCCAAAATCCTGCTTAGACTTCTGTAGTAAAGTGTATGCATGTGGCGTGTGCGCGTTGGGTATGGCAGGCAGTTCGTCTTACGTCATAATTCGGGATTTAACTGTCTTATGGATGAGCTGATTATCCTAATTGGCTTACCCCAATCCCTTGTTCCTAACCCATTCGTTTTGTATAACATAAGATCTTGTTGCAGTGGAGGTCCAACCACATTATTTGAAGCTCAATTGTTAATATCTGATATGAAAAATAAGAGTTGCCACTATGTCGTCCACATCGTAATGGGATGGCCGGCAACCTTGTTGGAAAAAAAGACGATTAATTCACACACACAAACTACTTTGATACTGTACAAGAAAAAGATTGGAATCGGCCTTTATATAATTCCAGTTCCCCATTATATATATAAACTTGTAACTGAGCAATTAAGCATATATCCGCCCAGTGCGTCTTTCAATCAGCATCAATAAATTGATTGTGAATCAAAAACGGGTAAGATCGTATACAGTTAAAAGTCATATCTGATATATCATACCATATTGAATCAGGAATGAAACATGAAGATCCCACTCTTCGGAGCTTAAATGGCGATCCAAAATTGGCATATTTTATAGACATGCTTCAATTGGATACTATAAGCCTATCTACTGTTTGCAAGTTGCAAATTGCAAAAGTATATATCATAATGTGTCCAGACATAAGTTTTTTATCCACAGTTCTTAAACTATCAAGTTTTCTCCTTTGATCATAAATTTAGAAAGAAAAATTTCAAAGCCTTAAAATTTCTTTAAAAGACACACTCAGCCGCGCAATACTATCGGAGCTCCGTGTTTTTTTTTCTGCTTTCACCGTCTAAAAAAATATAATGGTTCAAGCAGCCTTGAGTACCCAAAAATGGCTTGTGTCTAAATTTAGCAAAATATAATCCAAGGGATTATTGATAAATCAAGAGACTTTATACTTTCGGAAGCCCTACAAGGCCAATTTCTAAACGTACAGATGTCACACTATAATTATACGTGTTGATATAATGTTGGTACTCTGTTTTATATCTTTTTGCACAGCTATCTATCAACAGACGCTCCATCATAAATATTCTGGGGTATTACTGCTTCAGTATTGATTTGTCTAGTGAGACAAAAAATTATAGTTCTCACTGACTTAACTGTTCGATTGATTAATTTTAGCCGCTTATTCTCTATTTGGGCTATCACTTTTTAATCTGAATAGACAAGCTGATGCTTATATCTCGAGCTGAATGGCCACGCTAAACGTATGTACTCAGAGGTGATCCAGCTCTAAATTTGTAGGACCTTTTTTTTTGTTTGGCATCACAAAGGAAGTATAAATAAAGTATTCAATAATAGGTTATATTCACGTATTTTTTCTGAGGTATCATCCAATTTGATTATCTATATATATGTCAAAATTATAATAACTCTGCCCGTTGAGGTGACACACAATAGCCAATACACGTGCATGCATCGGGGTTATACGCGGTAGAGTATTCCAATGAAATATCCATAGTTTAGGAGCATCGAGAGTTCACGAAATAATTTGAATTAATTAAACGAAGCGCCAATGGGCTCCAATCTCATATATACTTGTATATTAATCTCAGGTAAGCTTATTCTGTCTGCCAATTAAAACATTTTTGGGTATTGATAGCATATTCTCCCCATCGGACTCAAATAGAATACAGTAGTTTTTTGTGTAAGCCATAATAAAGATGAATATATGCCTAAAACACAAAAACATTTAAACCTATGCTAAAAATATTCGATACCGAAGTCAATACAATTATAGAGAGTTATTGATTCTCCAGAATTAAAGAGGGTTTACACGTATTAGAGCTAAGCATTTTGTAGTGTAATCAAGATAAATGTTGAAAAAATAATCAAAAAAACTACACGATTATACAGATCCAATCCACCTAAGAATTCAAAGAACTTTTTTTTTTTATATCTCTCAGAACCTAATAATATTATATCGGGCGCAGCAACAGAATTCTTTTATCTACCTTTAGATTATAAAGGATGATAAAACTTGTACAAACTTTTATTTGAAAAGCTTGATTTAATAAACATTATCGATCTGGTGCGCTCAAGCACTGGTTCTAAAGTTGGGGTGCTGTTACAGCAAGTTGTCACGCCGCACATGGACACCTTTTTTTTTGTTGTATTTTTTCTTGTCAAAATCAAAATCAAAACAAAGAACAAACGTTCTTCATGTGCGTAAGTAGAGCTTACAAGCTGTAAGGTCACTACTGGCTTGAGCTAGATAAATGTCTGACGGTGGTCGCTTAACAAAAGACTAAGGTTTTGTGCTCAACTTAGGTTTATGCGGGCCTGAAGATAAATGATAGATACCCCGGTATGTTTTAGTAGCCATAAAAGCAAAGTAATCTTATCTTAGTTCGTCTCAAGCTGGGTGGACGTCTCATAAAGCATATGCATATTTTTTCAAACAATTTAATTGATATGTAAGCAGATGTTGTTCGGCTGCTGTAAAAATTACGTCAATGATAAAGGAGTAATTGTCCCATTGACTTTCTTTCTTGGGTCTATTCTCTTCAGATTTCATAGCACGTTGTCAACTTTAACGCCCTTTTCCCCACGTGCCAACAAAGCTTTATTCAATTACTTTTTCATTGAAACTTTATTTACCAACACGTTTTTTTTTTTTTTTTTTTGAACCAACTCGAAAGGAGTCCTTTCCAAAGATTGATCTGGTAGGATACATATAGGAACAAAAGCCAAATTTTAGTAATATGGTAATTTCACCTCCCTTCATCGATTCAGATTATTCAATTAAACCATTTAAGTTTATTGCAACCGGGAAAAGACACCGATCAATTGCCCAAGGGGGGGATCATATACGCTAGTGCTTAAAGCGATAACAGTACCTGCGTGTGACAGTCGGAAAAAGGAAAAAAACAAAAAAAAATTTAAATACGCACACGCGCATAAAATTGAAAGCCCAGCACAAAAAGTACCATTAATAATATATATTTTCTCAAACCAATCTTTCGGAACCAAATTAAATTTTTTTTTTTTTTGTTTTTTTATTACCAATTAATTATCGACCAACTAATCTCAACTAAATACATTTCACCAAAAAAAGAGAGATACTAAATTAAACTAATTACGTTACCCTTTTTGTGGTTGAGATTTTATATTCTGCTCGCTAACTAATCGAATATTGGGGGGAGGGTTTTTATTGTTTTTTTTGTTTTTTTTTTTTTTTTTTTTCCAAATACCCGTTAACTTTGAAACTTTATAAATACCTTGCAATCTCCAAAGGAAAGAAAAAAACTTATTTATTTAATACCAACATTTTACAATACTTCCTAATCAATCACTAATGCCGAGCAGCAAACAACAGCGGCCGTTCTCTAGATCTGGCAACTCTCGAAACGCATATGGTACTTATCAACCTATTCAAAACACCGGGTTACTTGGTGAACAGATTGAACCAAAAGAACGAAAATCTAGAAAACCATGGTGGGTTTTGATCGGCTTGTTGTTAACTGCACCATTAGTGTATTTATTTGTCTTCCACATTCCAAACATGAAACCTGCATTCGTTCCTATTCCTGACTTAGCACAGCTGAAAACTATTGCAGACCATTATTTACCTGATAATGAAGATGGATCACGGCTGCTTGTGATTGGTGACGTTCATGGCATGTTGGAGCCATTCCAAAACTTATTAACAAAAGTAAACTATGATGAAAAGAAAGATCATATCGTATTACTAGGGGATTTTATCAGCAAAGGAGAAGGGTCTATTAAGGTTTTGGAAATGGCAATGAGACTGAATGCTAGCTGCGTTCGAGGTAACCATGAAGATCAAATTTTGAGTTTATATACTGATCATTATGGGTTACCAGAGCCAAGATATGAAGGAAATGTTGGCCGCATGGCTGTTAGAGACACTTCACATGAACACGACAGTTTTTTTGGATCTTTATCTGCCAGTATTCGGCCAATTGATAAACGAATAGCACAACGGTTGCAGCCGGAGCATATCAAATATTTATCTACCTGCCCTGCTATCATGAGGTTGGGTAATGTCTCAGAAGAAGGGTATGAGGCAATCGCAGTCCATGCAGGTTTGCAGTGGCAAATTAGAGATTTGGAAGAGATGGACCCATGGGCCGTTATGACTATGAGAACATTGTTACCACCAGAATTCATCGAAACATCTGAAGGTCGAGAGGGTTCGCCATGGGCCAATAGATGGAATCAACATCAACGAGATATTCCAAAAGAAGAGCGGCGAGTTGTTTTTTATGGCCATGATGCACACCAAGGGTTAAACTTGAATGAGTACTCAAAAGGTTTGGACACTGCATGCATCAAGGGGAAGAAATTGACTTCCATTATTATTGAAAAGCAGCCAAATGGAAAACACAAAAACACATTGTTTTCAGTTCCATGCTCTTGAGGTTCCTTTTATAATACTATTAGCCAAACACTATTTATTTTTATTTATATATAAATATTTTATTTATTATATTGTTATCGTAATTACACTGTTTATTAGTATAACTTTGAAAGCAGCAAAAAAAAAAAAAAAATTTAAATATATTATTTTATATATTTTTGGACATGTAAGGGCCATCCAAATAATAACCCAATTTTTCATAATAATTTCGAACCCCTACCCCAGAAATGACACTAAGCTTTTTACTACCATGTTCTTCTCGGGCGATTCTTTCAGCTTCTTCCATAAGTAGAGTGCCAAACCCTTGATGCTGAAACTTTCTTGGATCTCGACTATGTAGCGGTACTACTGACCCATAGACGTGTAATTCTCTAACCAAAGAAGTTCTTTGACCTGTTAATTCCGGCCGATAAGTATACTTTTCACTACACAATCGCAAACGTAACAACCCAATTAAAATATCCTTCTTCGGATCTTCATAACTTAAAAATGTCTCCCAACCACTATTAGCAGTATAATCTCTTCGTATCAACTCGACTTGATCTGGTTGAACTTTATGATGAACCTCTTGCATACCAACTTCTCTTGCTCGCACATCCCTACATGTAGTACCAAAATCTTTCATTCTACTCAATGCTAGTTCTCTCAAGTTGCCATTTTCTACCCCAGCAGTAACCAAAGGCATTGGAATATCTCTTTGAACTCGGTAGATACGAGTCCACGGTGGAACCAATGATAGAATTCGGGCCACCAAATCAATCAACGCATTGGCATTATATGATTTATATAACCCATTTTTCCATAATTCATACAACCCAGTGCCTCGAATAACCAAGGTGGGGTAAAGTTTCAACCCATCAGTTCTGAATGCAGGGTTTTCAAAATATTCTCTGAATTGATCCAAATCTCGCTCCATGCCGACATTTGGTAAATCGGGCATCATATGACTAACAACTTTATATCCAGCATCTTTGGAATATGCAAAAGTTTCACAGACTGCTTTTACAGTATGACCCCGATTAGTATCTCTGGCCACATCCTCATAAACTGATTGTACACCAATTTCTAATCGAGTACAGCCATACCGCAACATATCACTTAAATGGGTTTCAGTACAATAATCGGGTCGGGTTTCGACAGTAATCCCAACACATTTAGTTTGGGATTGTTGTGAGAACTCTACCGCTTCATCCACATCATCAGTTGTATGCCCTGATAATGCATTATGTAGTTGGGCAATAAAATTCTCTCGATACCTTTGTGATAATGACATAAACGTACCTCCCATAATAATATATTCTACTTTATCAATTGAATGGCCCAATTGTCTTAATTGTTCGACTCTACCTCTAGCTTGTTCATACGGATCGTATCTTGCGCGAATAGCTCTCATGGAAGTGGGTTCATACCCGGTGTATGATTGTGTGGAATATTCAAAATCACTATCTGGACCACCAGGGCAATAAACACAAATATTACCAGTATATGCGATATGTGGACATCGATGTGGTTTACACATGACAGCTACAACTGCGATACCTGAAGCAGTTCTAACTGGTTTGGCCTTTAGTTTAGGTAATAAATATTTTTTATATTGATCGGGAATTGATGAAATGATATCGGTTAGTTTCGGTTGGTTTTTGAGTTTATATTTTTTGGCATTTTTGATAATTAATCCGTTCAAATTGACATCTTTGTTGGTCTTTAATGAGTTGATAAGTTCCAGACTGATATCAGAACAGCATGATAAAAATCTTTCATGCTCTGGCGGTAATTTTTGTGTTCCTCCTCTAGCCATTTTGTTTTTGTCTGTTTTAAAGGATCACGATTAGGTTGTCTTTGATAATGAAAAATAAAACAATATTGAAAAAAAATTAAAAAATTAAAAAATTAAAAAAAGATAAAAAAAAAAAAAAATTGCAAATAAAAATTTTGTGGTCTTTGATTGCGCGAGCGCAAAAGGCAGCCTATATAGTAGCGAAAAATCTCGGATCGGTGCTCAAGCTGTACAAAATCGTCGGTAGGCCGGAGCAGGAAAGCGCGCTAGAAAATGAATTAATCGCAAAGATCAGGTGGGTGAGTTAAGCTTCGGACCTGTAAATAGTTTACTAAAAGAGATTTGTCTAAGAATGCGCTTATTATTTTTATTCGTTGTTGCCAGCAAAGACATTTTGATTTCCTTCTTTCCCAGTTCACGAAATCTACGCTAGACCAACCACGTATATTTTTGACCACCACTTGTCATTAGACATAATAAACATATATTCACCAAAAAAAAAAAAAAAAAAAACAACTATTGAATTTGTTTAATTTGTAAGATTTATTAATTTAAAGTGATCTAACAGCTTTTTTTAGATGACAGATTCAAGAGAGAGTTGGAATCCGCTATACATGCCAAGTAGAGCTCAGTTACGAAGGCGAAAAGCCAAAGAAGCTGAACTAGAGCAGGCGCCAGTTGAGGAGGTGGACTCAACCGAACCTGTTCAACCTCTAGAAACGGATAATAACGACACACAACAATTAGTTGAAAAGCTCGAACAATTAGAAGTTGATGAGCAACCAGGTGGGGGAGGCCAAGAAAAGCTATCAAAAGGGTTGGAAGATCACGGTCAAGGAGAATTATCAAAAGACGCCGAAGATCCCGATAAAGAAGGATTGTCAAAAGGCTTGGAAGATCAAGAAGAAGAATCATCAAAAGGCTGGGAAGATCACGGACAAGAAGAATCATCGAAAGGGCAGGAAGATCACGACCAAGAACGTAATGAATTGCCACTGGAATCAACAGGTTTAAAATCTAATATTACTACTGGACAAGCTTCAATAGATGATAATGGATCACAACAAGATTTTACAACTGGTAACGATGATGCACCTAAATTTGAAGAGCAAGAAAACAGTGTATTGGATCAAAACCCGTTTGAAATGGCAGATGAGCATGAAGCTTCGTGGATTGTTACTGTAGACAATAATGAATCATCTTACGACAATACGCACACTTTGGAAAATATTACTAATAGCGAGCAGCCACAAGAAAATTTGAAGGACAACAGCATTAACGAATCAAATAGTATTGGTGAGACGATTTTTGTCAATAGTAATGACGATTTTTTATCTAGCCTAAAAAACAATGAAATGGGGCAAATGCACGAGCCGGATAGCATAAATTCCAGCACTAATAAAGTTGGCACCTTATGTGATAGTAATAGTGCAGAAGGGGCAGATCCCAATATCGATAATGATAATGATAATGATGATGCAATTGAATTTGATAGAAATAATGATGAGGAGGAAATATCTTTCGCAGTGCAGCATAACGACTCCCTTGTACAAAATGACGGTGGCAGTGAACAGTTAGAACAACCAAAGGAATTGGTTCAGTCTCCGAAAAAAGACAGTAGACCGGCTTTTAAAAGTAAGGGACATAATCGAGTACCAAGCGCATTTTTTTCTAGTTTTACAGAAGATGATTCTTTTTTTGCACAAACAACGGGGGAAAATAAAGACATTGAGGGATCGGATCTTTTGAAACCATCTGGATCACCCAGTAAAGCCCCACAAGAACATAATCAAAATACAAAAGGTCATAATAGAGTTCCTAGTGCTTTTTTGAATAGCAGTACTGAAGATTCGTTTTTTTCCCAAATGGCACAACCTTCATCAACTAGCGATTTGGAGGTTGAGAAACCAACAAAAGGTCATAACAGAGTTCCGAGTGCATTTTTGAACAGTAAAAGTAGTAGTGACGACTTTTTCGGTGCATTAGACACTCAACCGGCTTTAGAAGAAGAAGCTACACAAGCTACTAATCAAGATATGTTTGGTGATCAGCAAGACACCACTTTTGACTTGGGAAGTAATAGTAATGATTTGGGTAAAAATGACGAGATGTTTGGTACAAATGGTAATAATGAAACTTTTGATTTAAATACTAACGACGACGAAGCTAATGCTAATATCAATGATGACGACACAAATGACCCAGCTGCAGATATGTTTGCAAATGAAGAAACATTTGATTTAGGTAATACTAATACAGATGGTCAAGATATGCTTGATTCTAAACCACAAAGTGAAACATTTGATCTAGGTATTCAAATGAACCCTCACGAATCTCAACATTCGCAGGCTCCAGCCGCCACACCAGGAGCCGACTTTGGATTTTTGGAAGACGATGATTTATTATTATCTGATGATGAAGAAGAGCCGCAATTACCTCAAGCCGCATCAAGTCCAGCTGCTAACCCACCAATTCAATCCCCAATTGCATCTCCTCCTTCAAATAAATATCAACCTGTACAACCACCAATATCGCAAGCACCTCCAGTACAAGCGCCGGCATCAGCTCAGCCTCAACGGGTACCGTCTAGGAACAATTCGGCTGCTGCGATCCAAACTCCAGTTATGCAAACTGGTGCTTTTGATCAAAACGCTCTTTTCAGCCCATATTCACCATATCAGATTGCTAAGCAGCAACCAGAAATAAAACAAGCCAAGTCATTTTTAAACGATACACGTTCGGGTTCTGCCTATGATCCACCAACTGATATTGTTGCTTCGGCTTCAAAGAAAAGCGTTCGGAGAACTCCATCGTTTGTTCAACAATCACCATATGCACCTCAAAATCATCAACAAGGGCCTCCAATGGCTAGTCCTTATACTTCAGTCCAACAATCCCCATATGTCCCTGTACAGCCACCAAAGGCGCCTCCACAAACAACCAGTGCTAAGCCATTTTATGAAGAATTGCCGATGCCACCACCTTCTGCTACTCAGCGGCGTGCAGCAAAACCGGTACAGAGTATGCAAAGTATGCAACAACCGCCACAACCACAACCAATGGATCAATACGGCAGCCCGTATACTATGAACAGGCCACCACCACCTCCTCCTCCTCCTCCACATCAACAATCTCCAATAGCGCCAATGGCCGCTCCCGTATCAAGCTTATCTCCAAAAAACCCATATGAGCCATTGGCTAATCAGCCGCCTACTCCATCTACGCAACCGGTCAATCATTATGGGTCATCTGCATCTGTACCACCGTCAGTAACACAACCATATGCACCAATCCATTCAAGAGCTTCATCTGGGGGATCATCAGCTGCAAAGTCCCCTCATATGCAATATCGGCCATTACAGCAATCTCAGTCAATGCAACAATTATATTCTCCTGCAACGGCTCAATATGCACCTGTTCAACAACAGCAGCAACAGCAGTATTCTCAGCCGTCATCAAATCCATATGCACCCGTAGCACCACCGCCAACTAACCGTCAAATGAAATCCCCAGTTATGAGCCATGTTCAGCCGCACAGCGCCAATAACACACCACCAATACCTCATGCGTCAGTAAATCAACAAGCGTATTCCCCAAGGAGTTACAATGCTAGTAGAAAACCATCTGCGACTTCGGCTGCCTATGGTGATTTACCACAAGATATTTCTGCATCAACCACTAAGCATTATTATTCTCCAGTTAGAGCTAATACTCAATCACCACCTCAGTTACCTCACGGGTATGCTTCTAATGGTAAAGTTCCGGGGTCGTTAAATTTGGCTCAGCAACATCAAAATCAACCAATGCCCCCTCCTGTCCCTCCTTCAGCACAGGCTCCTCCACCTCAAACATTACCACCACAAGCCGCCGTCACACCGGTAACTAGTGTGCCGCCTGAACATGATTATTTACCACCTAATCATTACCAAAAGCCACCTCAATCCACATATCAACCTCCACAGGTTGCTCCTATGCGGCCTTTGTCTGCGGCACCAGTTTTATCAGCAGCTGAAAATGAAATCCTGTTGAAACGTCAGTTCCCAATATTCAATTGGGGCACAGGTAAAATGGCGACCATTCTGGTCCCGCCAAAGATTGCTTATACTGGTAGAAATGAGATTAGAACTGCGAATGTTGCAGACTTTGTGAAGATTGATGCCACTTTGCCAAAATTCCCATCACCATTGGTATCTAAAAGTGGTGCAGTAAAGGCAAAACGAAAAGAATTGGAAAAATGGATGGACGAAAAGATTAACAAAATGATTAGTGACAATGAAACTTATGGCACTTCACAGTATTATGGTGTACGATTTGACCATAAACTGCTAATGTGGCAATTGTTGCGAATCATGTTGAAGAATGAAAATCCAGCGAAAGCCGTTGCTGATGATTTGAATCAAGTTCGACAATTGTTAGTACCCGGTATTCAAGATTTGAAAACAAATACTGCTGACGATCCAGCTAATTTCAAAAGTGTTAGCGAGATGTATCAAACGCAACAAGCTGGTATGGCAATGGGTGAAGGGAAGTTTGGACAACAAGAATTGAAAACACTAATTGCAGACTTGGAAATTGGTAATCGAGAAGGTGCATTGAGGAAAGCTTTGGAAAGTAGGTTATGGGCACACGCATTGGTTATTGCTGGCTCATTGGGGCCAGAGCAGTGGCATAATGCGATTGCTGAGTTTGTACGAGAAGATGTTCGGCCTTTAGATCCTCCACATTCGCAAAGTTTATCATTTATCTATCGAGTCTTTTCCGGCGCAGGTGCTGATGCAAGTAAGTTAAAAAAAAAAAAAGAAAAAAAAAGTACTAACAATATAGTTTCTGAACTGGGTAGCCAAAAGTATGGCGATAGTACTAGTACCAACTGGCGACAACATTTGTGTATGATTATTAGTAACCCAAGTTCCAAAAATCAAGATGCTATTATGGCATTAGGTACACAACTGTTAAAATCTGGGTTGGCTGAAGCAGCTCATATTTGTCTCATGTTATCTGGTAATATGAATTTCTTTGGTTTGTCAACGCAGGAACAAAGTAGAGTAGGATTATTGGGTGCGACTCACCAAACACGAGAAATGGATTCTATTTTGGCAAGTGAAGTCTGGGAATTTATCACACTAAGCAATCCGCAACTTGAAAATCCATTAGGATGCTATCAACACATGTTTGTTTATAAACTTGTGCATGCTAGTGAATTGGCAGATTATGGATATCAAATTGAAGCACAAAAAGTCTGTGAGGGTGTATTGTCAATTGTTAAAGCGCATTCACAGGCTAAAGGAGGTATTCGATATAAACGAGCATTTTTGGATCAGTTGGAAGATGTGTCTAGACGGGTTAATGTGTCTAATAGTAATGCTGGAGCTAGTGGTAGTGGCAGCGGTGGATGGTTTGGTGGGAAATTGGCCAAACCTGATATGAATAGAATTTGGACAAGATTTGTTACGGGTGATGATGAAGAAGGACCACAACAAGCTAGTGAAAAAGAAAAAGTGTTCAAACAATTGCAGTCGAGTTCCGGCGCGCCGCCAGCATTGTCTCGAGTGCAATCACAAGCAGATTTGAATTTTACTGGTAATAGACCAGTGAATGCTGCTGAACCTTATGGGCATTTGATGGATCGAGTTCAATCACAAAATTCATCAGCTAATAATAGCAATAATCCTACACCTCCACTGTATCATTCTCAATCCTATCCAATGTCACCATATGCACCAGGTAATCCCGCTAGTAGCAGTGGTGGTGTTCCACTAGGTAATGTTCCGATTCAACCACCTCAACAACCAACTAGTCGAGCGCCATCTCGAACATCAAGTGTTCAAGGAGATGATATTAGTCGACCAGGTAGTGGTATGAGAATGGCCGCAAAGACCCCTGAAAATGTATATGCGCAATTATCACAAACCAGCTCACCAACGCATGTTACCTCTCCACTCACAAAGACGTCACCGCCAAAATCAAAGGTAAATCCATATGCGCCAGTTTCTGCTGCATCTACACCAGGGGGTAGTAATCCGTATGCGCCAGTTTCTGCTACTTCCACACCGGGAGGTAGTGGGGGTACAACACCAAAGTCTTCATTGAACAAATATGCACCAGTTGGTAATATGACGCGACCATCACCGGTTCAAGAAGTTGATTTACCGGCCGCTCCTCATTTTGATATGTATAATTTTATGGACCCTGGGTATCAACCAACTCAACCGGCTGTTCCTCCATCAACACTATATGCACCAGAAACTAATGAACCTGAAGTTGAACCAGAAACTAATGAAGATGGGAATGAAAATGATGATGATAATGGATACCAACCCTATGAATCACCGTCATATGGATATCAACCTGATGACAATGAATTGACTGGTGATGCAACACAGTCAAGTAATGATGCTGATTTGTTTATTCCTGCTCCTGCGGCAATGCCAATGTTTGCTGCTGCTCCAATTTCTGCTAGTCATCAGCCAACAATTCCTGAAGAAAATGAAGAAGTTGAGGATCTGGGCTTTGGCAACAAACCAAAGCAGCCTGTCAAAGAGGAGAAGGAAGAGGAAAAAGAAGAAAGTAAAAATGACAAGTTTGAAGAAAAGAAGGGGTGGTTCAGTTGGATTAGAGGTGGTGAACCTAATAAGAAGAATGAACAAAAGGCAGTTAAGGCGAAACTTGGGGAAGAGAATCAATTCTATTATGATAAAGATTTGAAACGATGGGTTAATAAGAATGCACCAAAAGAAGATCAAAAGAAATCTACAGCTCCTCCACCACCGCCAAAGATGAAGCCAAGTGCATCAATGCCAGCATTGAATTCAGGACCATCGTCGAATTCATCTTCAGCAAGACCAACCCCACCATCTGCTATGGCTAGTCCGCCATTACCATCTGCGCCTCCAAGCGGGATGGCTAGTCCACCATCTGGACCACCATCTGGACCGCCATCTGGACCACCATCTTCTAGTGGTACACCAAGTTTGATGGGTGGTATTGATGATCTGCTGGGAGCGGCTCCTGCGGCTCCATCTGCTGGTGGGCGAAAGAAAAAACCGCGATATGTTGATGTTATGCAAAAAAAGTAGTACAATTGTAAATGTATTTTAAATTAATTTTTTTTTTTTTTATTTTTTTTCTTTTTTAATTATGGAAATTTTTGAAACTTTTTAATTGTAAGAAGGGGTATAAATATAGATACAAAAATAATTAGTTATACAGGTTATGATAAACCAAGAGTTGATAAATATATAAATAATTGAAATGTCATAAAAATGTTCGTAGACTAACGATCTGATTTCATTCGTTTCAATGGTGGTCGTTCATCATTCTCGGGCTTGCTAACACAAGCATCTAGTGAATATGTCTCCGCGGTAGTACCAGTGGCATTAGTTCCAAGCGGTGGGTATTGGTTAACTGGAGAATGTGACCGAGAGATTGGAGCAGTTGATGGCCTGCTGTCTACATTTGATCGGGTAGAATAGTTATCCACTCCATAATTGTAATACCCTAGTGTTGATGACGCTGTTGGTGTAGGTGATGGATGAGGCATACTTGCTTGGTCCACTGGGGGATAAGCATAATACATTGGGTATGGATAATAACTATTTGGCGTTACACCGCTGCTTGGTCGTAGTAGATGGGAATTTGGGAATTGAGTAGACATTGGAGGTGGGGGAGGCGGTGGGGGTGGGATTTGATAGTGCGCATGTTGTGGTTGTGTTGCATAAATATATGATTGTGGGGCGGTATGATGATAAATTGGTGGCATTGGGTCTGGTTCGGTTGATAAAGGTGATGCGTCATCATCATTAGGATTTGTAGTGGAGGAGGTGGTGGTGGTGTCTTTAGAGGTGGTACTGTTGATCGTAGTAGCAACAATAGATTCCCCCCTATCTGGGATCAGATTTGCGCCATCATCAGGTAAAGTTCTTGGTTCTGCTTGTGGTTCATATAGCCATTTATCAATATCTTTGACAAACAATGGATGTAAGTTATCAACCAAATCTTCTTTTTCAGCGTAATCTAATGCACGTTCAAATGGGATCCAAACCCCTTTTAAATGCATGGCGCCAGTTTTGACAACTTTTCTATTTTTTTCAGTTTTTAAAATACCATCTCGCCGGCCTCGCGTCATTCCTGCCAAATTCAATAATTTGGTACCATTGATAAAGTTGTCTTCTTCTCTTCGCGCTACTGTAACATTTTGATATTCAACTTGATAACATAATGTAGCTTCTTCTTCCCATAATGTGGTGGTTAAGCGTGGTCGTTCGTATCCAGCTGGGTTACCGAAGCTAATCTCACTGGATAATGACCTGGTGTGGTGATGGAAGCTTGTGAGTTCAAAATTTGATTTTGAACTGTTGTGGAATGTTAAGCTGTTGCTGTTAGCTGCTGCGGTGTATTCGACTGGGTTGAACATTGATGGTTGAGGTTGTGTTGGAGTAGTTGATGCACTAGCCATTCTTTTTTTGTTTTGTAGTAACACTGTTGTCTAAGTTTCTAGATATCCAATGTGTCTCTGGTGTATGGGCACAATGACAACTAAAATGTAATAAAAAAAATAAAAAATACCGATAATAAGAGATCAAAGGTGATATTTATATAATCTTTGGTTGTTTCGCTTTTTTAACACTAGATCTCGAGCTTTAATAGATTTATTTTTGCAAGGATAGAATAATCTTTTTTTTTTTTTTAAAAATCCTCAATTGAGCTAGTCAATAAGAATTGAAAAAAAAATATATATATATGCAAGAGCTGGTTTTATTTTAAACAAGGGTTGGATCAGCGCCCTTTTCTTTTTGCGAATTTGAGGATCTAAAAGATTGAGATGAGCAGTGCTTGGTTGGTTGTTTTTTGTTTTTTTTTTTCAATTAACAATCGAGAAACCTTGCAAGTTTAAATATGCGTGAACAAAATGTAGCGATGTCTCAAGATCTTCTTTTTTTTTTTTATCAATTGATCGCGAATAAGTAAATACTGCAGCTTATGCAGAGCTCGCGAAATACTCCGGCTAAGCTGTGTGTAACTGAAAAAAAAAAAAAAAAAATAGAGGTGAAAAATCTGTCAAAATGATTGAAAATGTGGGTGAAAGTTTTTATCTGTATGTAGGCTTATAAAGCAGATTGGTTATTATTATTGGGATTGCTGCGAGTAAGTTAACAATCGATTCGTCTTTTTGAGGATTTCAAGCCTTTTTGAGGATGATTAAATGATTGGTAGTGATATTGATCCCCTGTTTATCTAATTAATTGATGGAAAAAATAATAAAGATCGAATAAATATCTATGATCCCCCAAACACAGGCGAATATTTTTGGATTGATGATATGGAAAATATTATTAATTCAATTGATTAATTTTATAATCGTAGAATGAGCCAAGTGGCGTATTTGGAGCTGCAAATTTTTTTATTTTTTTGTTTTTGACTATGATAGATTGAGGTAACTGATTGTTAAAATGAAAAACGACCTCGTTCGAGCAGAAAAAGATATGATCCTTGTCTCTCAATTGTAATATCTGATATAACTTAACTTTGAGGGGGGAAGAAAAAATAAAAGTGACTTTCACAAAATAAAATAAAAGGTCTCAGTATCCTATTTATGTAAAACTTTAATACGCGAGTGTCCAAGAGTGGAAAGTAGAATAATTGTTTCTTTTGTATTCTCTAATTACGCGTTTTCTTTTGTAAATTTTTGATTAGAGGATAAGATATCGAGATGAGATAAATTTGTTAAAATATTTTAATTAAAATGAGAAAAAATAGTGACAAGAATTCCAACATGGTGGGAAATAAATCAGCTTTTTTTTTTTTATAGAGATTCTATGGTTTGTTCTATACCGATTCGTTACCATCATGAGCTGTTTTCTACGTATATTATACATATTGGATAACATATATGTTCACGAGGGACATGATATTGAAAATAATAGAGATGAGAACCCAAAAAACAATTTCATAATAGTTCCAATTGCGTGGTATCTTTCTGTCTTTTTTATGGTCCCATCTGCGTATACATGTATTATATAAAAAGATTGTCATTTAATTACGAATTGAAATGAGGCTGTTGGCAAGTCTGTGCTAAAGAATTTAAGT
>JAJLUN010000138.1:0-42532 GCA_030564365.1 Blastobotrys arbuscula | reverse complement strand
CTGCCAGTGAAGGTGTTGGTGCTAAATTGGCCGTTCCATTCGTTGCTCCACTTATTGCAGTCGTTTTCAACTTGTTGTAAAAAACCTAAAGCTGTACCTTTTATGAAAATTTGCTCATGACTACCTATTCTTTATTCATTCTTTGGCTATTTATTTATCAGACGATTTAATGGTTTCTTGTTATCCTATGTTTAATTTTTTACGATCTACTATTATTATTATTATTATTATTATTATTATGTAATTTATTTCTGTATTCCTTCCTTAAATACTAATTAATTAATTCTTCAATTATTTTCATACCATTGGTTGTACTTGCTCAGCCTGATTAACACACGTATGGTGATTACAAAAACACCAACTCCACACTCTCACAACCTTCCTCATTCCAAGAAGGTCGTCGTATTCCAATATAAATTGTTCGTGATCTATTGTACGCTATGGGATTTTAAGCGCTTTCGCAGTTGAGATATAGTTTGATTATTAAAATACTCAAATCTAGACTGGCGTTACTCGCGCCTCTCCGAATTGGTGTCAATTAGTCCATATTGTAGTAAAAGGGGTAAATAACTTGGCAGATAAATGTAAGGAGTAATAGTAAGTTTGGAAAGCTCGCTATTATGTGTCACGGTAGAGTATGGATGGTGTAGTAGTTTATTAGAAAAATTGAGTAGTATAAATAACAACAAGGGGTTGGGATCCAGATCCAAGGTGTGCGGCTTAGAATTTTTGGTAGCTAGCTTAAGATCTATCGGAAACTTACCGTAGCATACCTATAAAAACCAAGTTTGGCGGTTGAGTGAATCACAGTAGTAACCGATAATTTTTTGAATATACCATGAATTTATTAGAAATTAAACTCCTGTATATAATGGTGTTAGCTATGATATGAGAGGGAAAAAAAAGCGGCATCGATCGCTTGGTACAAACTTTAAATATTCATCAGGGGCTTTTTTTTTTTTTTTTTTAATTTGGATTGACTAATAATCAATAAGCGGAAAGTTAGTATTCAAAATGTTCGATCCATACAATTATAGCCAAGTCTTGAAGGGCATTCAATGCGCTTTTTAATTTTATTAACCTTTTTACACACGTTCCAATATTATTAAGTTGTCTACTGCGTATACCCCCTCTCAATTAGATAGTGCCGATAGGCCTACACGCACCTAGCATTTGGACCAATCTGTAGGGGGTACATATGCGAAGCAGACAATTATAATGCGGGGCTTGTTTTTTTTGTTAGTGTACATGGGTTTATCAGTTATCGGTGGGTGATGATGAGATAAACTTAAATGTTATATAACATGATAAATCAGTAACGATCAGAAAACCTTTATCATTATTTTAAATAAAGCATTGCAATATTTATTCTTTTAGCTTGTGGATTTTAATGGCAAATTTAAACAAAAATACAGCCCTACCAATTGGATTTACAAACGCCGCCGCATTCATTGTCGGCATTTTTTTTTTTTTGTTGAATTTCATGATTGCAATTATTACAGCGCGTGTACAACCGTATATAATTTGTCTGCTTCGCATATGTACTCCCTACAAATTGGGCCATATGCTAGGTGCGTGTAGGCCTATCGGCACTATCTAATTGAGAGGGGGTATACGCAGTAGACAAGCATCATAATACGATTCATCGATGATTATAAAAAGAAAAAATCGTTTCGGCGAATGGGTTCAGAAACGTGGTCCAACATTTTTTTGTTGAAAAAAAATTCGCCAGAAACAATTTTTATTTTTTTATTTTTTTATTTTTTTATTTTTTATTTTTTATTTTTAAAAGACCTTTCTAAAAACTCACTCTCACAAACAAAAAAACATCTACTAAAAAAATCAAACATTTGTTTAATAAAATATGGGCGAAACTATTGGAATCATTGGTGCTGGGTTGGTAGGCTGTTTATCTGCCCTATCATTCGCTACCCTCAACTATACAGTGCACCTTTACGAATCACGACCTGATATGCGGCTACCCTCCGAACAGAAACAATCACAACTACGATCCATCAATCTTGCAGTATCGAGTCGAGGGATCGCCGCGTTGCAATCTGTAGATAAAGAAATGGCCGACAGGGTTTTGAAAGATATAATTCCAATGTATGGACGGATGGTGCATGATCTGGAAGGTAATACACAAAGCCAGAACTATGGGTTGTATGGAGAAAGTATCAATTCGATTGATCGAGCAGTGTTGAATAGATTACTATTGGATGAATGTGAGAAACGGGGAGTACAAATCCATTTCGAGCATAAATTGGTTAGTTGTGACGTTCGTTTGCCAACATTGGAGTTTGAAGTTGACGGTAAAAAGAAAGTGGTGGAGAATGTTGATGTGGTTATTGGTGCTGATGGGAGTTATTCCAAAATGCGACAGCAGTTACAACGGTATGTGAGAATGGATTATCAGCAACAATATATTGATCACTTGTATCTGGAATTACGGATCCCTCAGGGGCCTAATAACAGTTTTTTAATTGATAAAAATCACTTGCATATTTGGCCTAGACATGAATACATGTTGATTGCATTAGCCAACACGGACGGGTCATTCACCAGTACATTATTCGCACCTCAATCCATCTTCTCTTCATACCTTGACACTGACGACAAAATCATTTCCTTTTTCAAACAACAATTCCCGGACGCATTAAAAGTTATTGGTGAAAAGCCATTACTAGATTCTTTCCATAACAACCCAAAGGGTAATTTAATGACGGTGAAATGTTCGCCGTATAATTATAAGGGGAAATGTTTGCTAATAGGCGATGCGGCTCACTCGATGGTACCGTTCTATGGCCAGGGGATGAACTGTGGATTTGAAGATGTGCGGGTATTGATGGGGATTCTAAGAAATAGAAATTTTGAACAAGCGTTTGATGAGTATTCACAAACACGACAGAAAGATTTGACGGCGATTGTGGATTTGGCGATGGATAATTATATCGAAATGAGGTCCAGTGTTACTAGTAGTTTGTACTTGCTGCGGAAAAAAATCGATACGTTTTTGGCAAGAACTTTACCTGGCGATATGTGGTTGCCATTATATACAATGGTTAGCTTTCGTCCTGATATTGAATATTCCAAAGCAGTGGAAACAGAAAATCGACAAAAACAAATTCTAAATAAGGTTGGGAATTTGACCACAATTGTTGGTACTACTACAGCACTGGCAACTGCCATGTTCTACTATAACAAATACAAAAAATAGTAATACTAAAATAGTTTTTATTTTTGAAAAAAAAAACAACGCTAAACGTCCATATTATTACAAAAAAATATTATTTATAAATAATAGCAAACTCTTTTTTTAAATAAGTTTATGGTGAATATTCAAACTTGACGTGAGGTTCGACATAACCCCACCATGTCAACAAACTGGCTAACCCAACGGTATCCAACAACCCGCTAGCAGCAGAGGCCAAAACTTGATCCATTGGTCGTCGATCAATGATAGCATGGGTCAAGATTTCTGGCAAAGAGCTGACGGCAAACACCAAAGAACCAATAGTGGCGGCTCGTTGGACGGAAACAACTCGGCAGTGATACAACAGGACACTTAGCGCATAAGATTGGACAGCAGATGTGACCAAAGAATTGGACCAGACGCATGCAGCACTAGCAGCTTCTCGTGATTTCAAAAATTCTTCTCGAGTGTCGGATTCTTTGGCTCGTTTGCATGCTGCACCAATCACTGGAGCAGCTTGCAAGTAACTTGAGAAATGGCTAAAAGCAGTACCTAAAGCAACGGCGCTATTGGTGTTAGTGTTTTAAAAAATCTTTGTATAGTTAGTACGTACGATGGCTTGATGGCGATTAATTGCATTGTATAGTAGTAGGTTTTGTGATAATAAAATTAATAATGATGAGAGAAAAAAAGAAGAAGAAGAAAAAAAAAAATAAAAAAAATTATAAAACGACGGAAGACAAGGGTATTTATATATTTATTTATCAGTACAAGAATTGGGAATAATATTATAGTAGCCTGAGGTTTTTTATTATTATATAATAAGATAATAATATTAAGCACCACCACCAACAACAACAACAAAACAAACGTGCACACCAAAGAAAAACTAAACAAGCAAGAAAGATTTAAGGTTGCGCAGCTGTTAATAGTGTCATCGATAAGCGCTGGCGGAGGAACAAACGCAATGCGTGGTGTGGCGCGTGTAGATTAATTATTATAAATTTTTTGTTGCGAGGAGAGGTGGCTGGGCTTGAAACCTTATTGTGGTAGGCCTGGCCCCCGATGTCCGATTACGTAGTAAACTATAGCCAGCCAGCAGGTCAAAGTTACTATTAGAATATTCTTTGATTTAAGTGGGAGTAGTACCCCAGATTAATATATTTTTTTTTTTTAGTACGCTGCACAAAGAAAAAAAAAGTAAAAAAAAAAAAGGGTGAGTTTTCTATGGCTAGTTTAGCAAAAAAAAAACACGAGAATTAACAATTGGGACAATTTATTCTACACTATTTGATTGGTGGAGAAATCTCGGTATTTTCGTTCCAAAATACTGATTATAGTTAATTGTTGGGGGGAGGGAGTTGTTGGTGTAGAGAATGTGGCGGATTTCTATAATAGCCAATGAGGCTTTTGTCAATATTGATAATCTGCCAGGGCGACGACACATGGCAATAGTATGATATATATCGTACATAGCTGAATTAATATTATTTCTTGAGGCAGCCAGTTTGTGTAAGTTTTAACTTAGCACGTTTATTTATTAAGCACAGTTACGTACTTTTAGGAAATAAAAAAAAAAGGTGGCAAATTTTGTGGCACACATCTGTTATGCACGCTCAAAAGAAAGAAAAGAAAAAAGCGCAAATATCGGCTTATAGTTTATTGCTATTAGCTCATGAAAGCTTTTAATGAGGGTTTTAGCGCGCGTTTATTTTTTTATCAGAACTCTTTATTTTAAAAATGTCGATAGATTCACGATCTCTTGTTGCTAAGTTCCATTATAGTTTATAGTTACCTACGCAGACCCAAGCTACTATTTATAGCTAAATTATACTAAAATTAGATTTATGAGCCAATAATAATAATAATTTGTAATAATTGAGATCTATTAGAACCAGCATATTTTGAATTGTTGTAGCGCTCAAAATTTGAGTAAAAAAAAAAAAAAATAAAGGACTAAATACATGTATCAGTTTACCAATTCTGTGTTAACTATACCCACAAGTAACGGCTTTTCCCGCCCTAAAACTATAAAAAACTAAGTTATGGTTTTATAATTTATTTCATAAACTTACCATACGATAAAAATTGAGTTTGTTACAATTGATGTTGGCCAATCAATTGCAATGGAATTAACGGCTAACTATAATTTAATATCAATCGGCAATAATATATGCGAACAATTGCCATGGGCATAATTATATTCAATGTTCACTTGCTTTAATAATTTTTTTGTTTTTTTATTATGGTGGCTCATAATTTGTTGGAAAAAAAATAATTATAAATTTTAAACCCCCATCGATGGCGATTTACATTGTTATTACGGCTGTAGATGCACCAGCAAAGTTAATAAAACGTTCATATTATGCTGTGCCACAGCAAGCTTACTAAATCTCACGCGTCAAATTTTACGTGCATACATTCTTATAATGCAGCTGTATATGCACAGTTTACCTTTACAGTGAAGCAATTGATATCATATATCTGCAGCACATCGCCTATAGTATACCTTACATCAACATTTTAAATCAGATCAGATGTTTCTTTTTATGTTATGTTCCTTAAATTTCGAGGTCTATCATGATTTTGATTGAGAATTTTGATTTAAGATATAGGATATTGCAACTATCGGCCGTCAATCGGCATTCAACGATTTGATCATAGAATATTCTATTGACCCCCAAAAACTGGGTTTTTATAAATTACCGGTTTCAAGTGCAACGAATGAATCCAGTTATATAAGCATCAGATATACTAGCCTAACAATCAAAAATTAATGATTCATGGTCAAAGCCTTATTATTTGTATAGTTTTGTGGAGACCAAAAACATGTATGCTATAAATATACTATAAACATATTTTAAACTTTCAAGACGATCAAAAAAAAAAATATCGAACACATCAGTCACAGCCTTTCTTTTACTTTGAATCTAGGAACCAACCCCCTGTTATTTCTGAAATACTTACTAGGACAAAAATTGGTGTGCCAATAAAAACGTCAAGTTGCATTGTAATACTAATTGGGAAATTGAGATCCCAAATTGCCGGAAAATAGGAGAGAATAAAACGGTTCAAGAATAAATTAGATCAATTCATAGGTTCTAGAATAGATAAATATTAAATATTTTGATAGCATGGATATATTGTGGTAATGGTGGCAATTTTTTTTTTCATTATACGTCATCAAAACATAATAAACATGTATCGATATATTTATTCACTACTGGTGAGCTAGATTCAATGCAACCAATTCGTTAATTTTGCCAAGTAAATATGGCTGATATGACGATGGCTGGGGGGTTACCAAATGAGCGTTCGATATCTGCATGCACCAGAGTAATGGTACTGTAATTATTTCAATTGAGCAACTAACGTCGCTCAGTATTCATCTTTAATTATAAAAAATATGATCATATGCGTCATGAATGAGTAAGCGCTTACACGTATCTGATATTACAATATCAGATATTGTGTAAGTTTGAAAAAAAAAACCAAAAAAAAAACAACGGTTACTGTATACGAAAACGTAGTAACTTTCCTGTTATGAGGCGGTAATAAAGAAAAGTAGCAATCTAAAAAACAGTGTCCGATGCGACCAAAAACCGAGTGCGCTATTTTTTCACAACAAAAAAAAAAAAAAAAATCACGTTCCCATGGATACCTCCGCATTATTTATTTATGTTTTATTAATTCATTAGGCTGTGCGGCACACGCCGGGGGGTTTCCTTAGTATAATTGATCCAAAACATTCCATGCACGTAATAGGTTTTTAAAGCCCACGAAATTCCCGCCTCTTATCACACTAACAGCACATGAAACTGTTTTAGTTGCTACTTTCAAAGTTCCTACACCCCGTTATCACCTAAGCTATTACAAAGTCATCTATAATCCATTGTTGCTTCACACTTGTGATGATAATCCTAATAATAGGAGGGAAAAAAAAAAAAAACTATATAAACTCAATAAATTCCTTTCTTTAATCTAAATTTTTTTTTTTCTCCCATCAATCAATACAAACAGAAATCAGAAAAAAAAAAATGTCTTTACCAAGTGATACTCAAGAAGCTAAGAATATGGCCTCCGATGCCGCCCACAACGCTAAACAATCAGCTGAAGATACCAAACAAAATATGAGCAACGAAGGCACTGGCTCTAACGTTGCCCACAATGTCAAACAATCTGCTGAAGATGTTTCCCACGATGCTTCAAAAGCTAAGGACAGTGCTAAATCCGAATGGAACAAGAACGCTGATTCTGACGCCCAAGTCAATCCGGGTTTGGTTGACCAAGCTCGAAGTGCTGTCAAGGATAGTGCCGACTTTTTGGGTCAAAAAACTGAAGACTTGAAGGATTATTTGTCCAAATAATTTATTATTATTTTAATTTATATATAAAGGAATACAATGTATTATTTATTTAATCTATTAAAAATGAAAAAAAAAAAAATTCTTTTCAATTATGTTTAACTGTTTATTTTCCCTTGTTTGAATAATTGGGGCTTTTGAGCTTTGAATTATCCTAATATCCCTGCGGAATATATTATAAGTAATGTGTGCGCATTTTATAAACGCATCGGATTAAATAGGCTTAAAGTTATACAGCTTTAGGTCGAATTGCCATCAAACAATAAAGCAATCAAATCAATTGATCATTGATTCGATTATAGTAAAGTTACATTCACGATCCTTGGAACGAAAACCGTCTTTTAAAAACCTAATAGTTAAATCACAGTATCCGGGGAAATATTCGCTCAACATGTTTTTTTTTTTTGCCACAACGACAGCATAAGAGGCTTTTTTTTTTTTTTTTTTTTTTAAACACCAAAAACACGTAGATTAACCCCGCACAAAGACCTAGATCAAATGTCAAATGATATTTTTTTGCAGTCATATCTGTTAATTCTTTGGGTGTGGGTGGGGATGGATGGTATAAGGAATTGTTAGAAGTCGGTAGGGTTTTCGGCGGTAAGGGACGGACAAGTACTGACGTGCGGCTCAAGCAAAAAAAAAAAAAAAAAAAGATTTCAAGTTTCATTAATAAATATACAAGTCGAATTACAAAAATAAAAAAAATAGTTTCTGGTTTTCAAAGCTGATAAAGAATGTTTAGAAAATTAAAACTCAAGCATCCTTCTCCTTTAAAACTTTTATTTCAGTTTCCAACTTATCCATCGCCTTCTTTGTATCCAATAACACATTAATAGAATGTTGTATGGATTCAAATTTAGCACAAACCTTCGCAGTAGGCATAACTGGACGAGCCGATATCCCCAACTCTTGCAATGCGCCACTAACTTTAGTTTGGATTAATGGTTTATAAGTGGTGATTTTGGTACTTCTAAAATGAACACCAGGTTGTAATTTTTCATGATATGAAATCCCCATTGAGGCTTCTTCTCGCGATGAAATTTTGCGTTGTAGCAATGCTTGTACTGCCTGCTGGCCAGTATTATTATTTTTCTTAATTGGCGCATTAGAAGTGGGGGTTGAGGAGTTAGTATTGAGATTATTAGCTGATTGAACAGCTTGAGGCTGAGGCTGAGGTTGAGGTTGAGGTTGAGATTGCGGTTGAGATTGGGGTTGAGGCTGAGGTTGTGTTTGTTGTTGTTGAGGTCGTTGGTTATTCGACGGTAGTACTGCACCACTACTACTAACAGTATTAGGTGGTTGCTCACTATCCTTTCTTCTTTTAGTTTTATCAGACAATAAGTTATTAGTAAATTGTTGCAAACCTTGACTTGTTTGATACTCCGCCAGTGGGATATTTTTATTCAATTTTTGTGGAGATTCCAATAATTTCATCAATTCTTGTCGTTCTTTGATCATCCGTTCTGCAGCAGCTTCCAATTTTCTTGATTCAATCACCAGTGCTTCTTCTTCGGCAATTTCCGCAGGACTTCGTTTCAACAGCCGTTCCAAATGTTCCTTTCTTCTCAACTCATGTTCTTTAGAATATTTCATACTTTTAATCAACTCTTCATCTGCCGGTGTTAGCTCTTCTCCATTTTCTTGCCGTAATTTAAAAATTGCCTTAAAAACTTGATAAAACCGCGCCTTTAAATCCTCAATCGTTCGATTAAATTTTGATGAATACCGGTCATGAATCACAAACCACCGCAAATCATACTCTCTACACAGTTCAAATAAATATTCAGTCTCCTCAAAACTCCAACCCTCATCTTTATATCCTTTCTCATAATCTTCTTTATTAATTTCCGGTAAATCAATTTGTGTATTATATCTTGCAAATCCATACTCTTCATTGCCCATATCCTCATCTTCATTTTCATTTTCACCAGTCGACCGTACCCAATGTTCTAATACCAACTTATCATCTCTACCACTATGAACAAACTTCGCCCATTTCCACGGCGTGATTTTTTTGGCGCTGCGCCAATCCGGACGACTTTTATATTTATTCTCAATCACTGCAATTGGCGGGGTATTCTCCCCTAGTAGCGAATAGATCTCTCGTTGCATCCCATCCAGCTTTCGTGGCTCCACCTTCATTTTCTTGGGCGGCGGCGGTTTATCCGCTGCTGGCCGGGGTAAATCCAGCATATCTCGAATATCAGAACTGTTCATTCTTTATCCTTACAAAAAACAATACTAATAATAATAATAATAATAATAATAATAACAATAGTGAGTCGTGATAGTTTGTGGTGGTGAAATTTTTATCACTTTGGGAGAAAAAAAAAAAAAAAAAAAAAAAATTCCCGGCCTCCCCGACATGCTAAATAAATTAATAAAACAAATAAAAAAAAAATTCGGACGCGTTGGATAAATTTTTGATTTTCACATCACGACATTCTACTAACCCTCCTGCACCAATTCCATTCAAATTAAATCAGAAAAATGGTGGAAACGTTGCCAGCGGGATCACGATGTCTGGCGTACCACGGCCCGTTACTCTATGAATCCAAAATTGTGCGTGTCTACGATCCAAAAACCAAAACTGCCAAACAAAAGATGCTTAACAGTGAGGGCCAAGGAGAGAAAGAAGCATCTGCAGAGGATTTACCCGAAGATTTAGTTGACGACGTGGCATATTATGTACATTACAAAGGGTGGAAACAGACCTGGGACGAATGGGTGGAAAAAGACCGGGTGTTGTCGTGGAATGAAGATAATATTAGACGACAGAAAGAATTGAAAAAAAGTATTTTCAGTTCGATGCAGAATTCAAAGTCTAGAACACTAAGTGCTGGGAAAGATAACGACATTGTGGTGGTGACTGGTGGCAGTGCCTCGAAGCGAAAGGATGATGAGGAAATTACTGGAAAAAGACAAACAAGTAATAAAAGAAGAAGTGTTGGAGGGGGTAATAATAACAATAATAATACTAACAGCCACCATCAACCGGTTGAAATTGATGCCGAAAGTGAACCAAATTATCTAAAACGACCAGAGATTGAAATTGAACTACCACATATTCTAAAAGCCCAATTGGTAGATGATTGGGAAAAAATCACCAAATTCCGCAAATTGGTGAAATTACCATCCGATTTATCAGTCGATGAAATTTTGATCAAATATCGTAAAGAAGCTCCAATTAAAGGATCCAAAAGTGCAGAACAAGGGTTGTTTGATGAAGTCTTGAGTGGGTTGAAGCTATATTTTGAAAGAGCGTTGGGGAATATTTTGTTGTATAGATTTGAACGACAACAATTTTTGGAAATTAAGAAAAAATATCCCGATAAAAATGTTTCGTCCCTTTATGGCGCTGAACATTTGTTACGACTGTTATCGTCTTTACCAGGGTTGATCGCCCAAACACATATGGATGAACAAGGCATTGGCCATTTGAAAGACCATATCGAACGATTTTTACGATTCTTGGTGGAAAAACGGCATGAGATTTTTTTGGATAATTATGAAGATACTTCTTCAAGGTATGAGGCGTTATCTAAAGGTATTTAGTAGTTTAATGATTTATTTATATCTCTATTTCAAAAGTTTCAAATTTTGTCAGCTATATGTGGAGATGATGAACGTGACGATGCTGATGAATGTATATCACTAAAAAGTTCATCATCATCTGAGGTAATCGAAGATGAAGAAGAGCTGGGTGATTCAACGTGGTGGTTGTGATGCTTTCTCGTATGAAGCCCAAAAAACCCATCGGTATCAATTGATATCATTCGGTTACTAATATTCAGTTGTGTAAATTGCAAAAATTCTTTATTGTTGGAGTATACCATTGCTGTTGGTCTAGTAGCCGAAGGTTGGCTACTCATCACAAAACAGTCATCATACCGACTCAACCGTTTACTAAATTTATCCAATGGTTTTGGCAACCAATCCAAAGAATTGTTATTCATCAACACTGAGGTTCGATCTTTATTAAACTTCAATGGCGCAGTATTATAAAGTTCGGTGTTGTCATCATTACAAATTCGATCAATATCCCAAGTTCTAATCGTCCCATCCCCGCTTGCAGTGGTCACCTCATTTTTATCACTCTTTGACCATTTTATACAATTAACTCGATCTCGATGCTGGTTAATACTTACTAATGGCTTGCCGGCACGAATATCCCAAACTTTGACGACATTTTTTTCATGCACTGATCCGATGTAATTCTCATCATGTGGCGACCAACATACTTTACTCACCGCAGTATCATTACCTTCTGGTGGTGACAGCGCCTTTGGTTCTCTCATCCTAATATCCATGATCGACACCCCTTTACTGCCTCCTAGTGACACGACTCCATCTCTCAACGGACTGGGATCGACCCATTGAACACCACGTTGTTTCTTTTTAAATACTGGTTGTTGTGATCGTGCTGGGTCCCATAAATATACCGATTCATTGAATAAAGTCACCAAACTACTATCGGCGCAGCACTTCCAACTTGGGCTTACAATACTAACTTGTCGAATTCTTGTACTCTTACATTGCTCACGTTCACCTAAATGTTTATTGTGGTTGAATCGTCTTAAAATTTCAGCTGGCTCATTGTCACTGCTTGGATCTGGTAACAATGTCAAGTGGACCAGCCCAGATTTATGGCCCGACGCAATCACGTACCCATACCGGCCTAATGCTTGTCGTGGTGATGCCCATGATAGACTATGGATACCTGGTAATGTAATAGTTTGGTGGTGAGTTAAAACTGGCGATTTGGTATTAGTTTTACAGTCAAGTTCGTATACAAACAAGTTCGAATCGGCGCTTCCACTGGCGACTGCTATTAATGGGTCTGTTTCATGCGATACAATACTGCTAAGGTAGGATGTGTTGTCGGGGATTTTCCAATATCTGCTGGACACGCTGTCGTGGTTGGATGTGTTATCGCTATGGCTGTGGCTGTGGCTATGTGGGTGCGTTTGGTGGTTGGGTAGATGGAGTTTGTCCATATTGTTTGTTATGTAGTCCATTTATTTTAATTTTTATTTTAATGCGTTTAGTATTCCAGTCGTTGGATCTTTAAAAATGTCTGTTAGTGTCGTTAATTAATAAAAAAAAAATCAATAAAAAACTGTGTGATAGTGAAAATGCAGATGGCTGGGTAGTATGCAAAGTTTATCAAGACTATCCAACTTTAAAAAAAAAAATATAATAAAAACAAAAAAGAGAGAGGACATGGCTTTCTTTTATATATTTCTTCTTTGCACTGTTCTATGCGTATAATAAAATATTAAATCATCTCGTTAAGTGTTTTAATTTAATTCATTTTTAATGGTTTTTTTTTTTTTTTTTTGGTTTGGATTGTGGTATTAAAGTTTAGGGTTTAAACAGCACCAGCCACCCCTATTTTCCACTACTTGGGTACTTTAGCCCACATGGTGTGCACAAAAGTTTATTGTGACACGACCAAGCCGCACAGAACAGGGCGCGAGGACAGGTCGCATGAGCTGTTCTTTAGTTACTACTAGTACCCGCCGAGCGCACGCACCCCAACAACGCTTGCGCTACACTCGTCGCATGTTTGAAATTAATTTGTACTGGCGTTTAGTATTGCCGGATGCGGCGCCGCACGAGCCCAACCCCCCAAGCCACCGATCACTTACCACCTTTTGATCGATGATATTGAACCTTTTTTTTTTTTTTTTTTTTTTTTACCAAAGATTGTGACGGGATTGGGAATTAATAGACTCGGCCTTTCTATTATCGATCAATCCAAAGAAGAGATCCAAGTCCGTACTAGAGGGTTAAGAAAATAATACGAATGCAGTGATTGAGAAACGATTTTTGATACCTGAATGAAAGATATGATTGTATATGTCGAAAAATCCCGATTGATTAGAAGGTTGCCTGTTATAAAAAAAATAAAAAAAAAATTCAACCTCATGACAATGAAAGAGTTAGACTAATGGGTACCGATGAAAGGGGGAGCGAAATTCGATTCGAGATCTATGTGATAATTATAAAACATACCTGGTGAAAATAATTAACAAAACCCGGGTGGCTGGTGTAAGAAATTTTTTTTATGTAACTACGTACTGCTATTTACTCTTCATAAATACAGCTTTCATAAATTATTGCACCCTGTTGTTATTACTATGGGTTATTATTTAGGAAATATTGTAATAACCTTAGACCTTAGAAAGAGGGTATAAACGCTGGCCTATGAACAAATATTATTACTCTCACGAGATTATAAAAGATATTGTGTCAGACATATCACAACATTTATTTTTTGGAGGATGATCCAAACTTTCCCAGTTGACCAAAATAGACAATATATTGATAGCTATTATAGCAGGTATAGAAGGGTGGGTATATCTATTTCTCGAAAAATCATCAAGGTAGGAGATGGCTAACAAAAACTATACCCACGCCGGTGATGGAATGTGAGTCAGTGGATCAGTTGGTGCCAGGGGTAGGACGAGAAGGTCTCCAGAAGAACTACGCGGGATGAGCACATTAGAACAAAATTCTAGAATGAAAATACGTATTATATATTAAAAGTTATCAAAGCACTAATTTGATTGAGATATGTATATTTGTGATGTTGTATGCGTTAAGTCACGCACCTTCGACGCAAAGAACAGCACTAGTCTAGGCTTATAGTCGTAGTCGAGAATAGTATAGTACAGTAGTGGGACACATGGGTTCTTGGACACGTTCAGTTAAATCACTTAAGCTGTTGCTATGCACGTGTTTAGCTATTGCGCGTGTATACAAACTGCAGTTTAACCGGCAATCATTCGGCTTTTAAACAAATATCTCGAACGAGGCCTCCATGTTCAGTATTAATATAGTTCGATCGCGATTAATTGTGAAGAGGTGCGTATTGTGATCGTTGTGTATATACAGATCTCGATCTTCGATATAGGTCAACGGGTACGCCCTAGTTAATGGGGATTTGAGTGGTACCGTACTACATGCTTATCGAATTGGCGAAATAAAAAGTTTGTCATCATGATAATACTAAGGTTCTGTTTGTGATGAGGTTTATGGACACTGCAGTGCTTACAGCCTGAATCCATATCAAATTTAAATGACAATATGACAACTAACTATTTTTTATATATAATAAAATCAATTTACTTAAAGTGTATTACCGGCAGGGGGAATACATTAATGGCTAGACGTCTACACAACAAGGTTCGCACCTCCAACATCACTGCCGTATTTAGAGATTCTAAATTGTTATAAATAATAGTTTTTACGTTGATGTCATAGTTTTTACGTTGATGCCACGATTTTCGCATTAATGATCAGGTTATGAGGGGAGTAGAAAAGAACAAGTTATACGTCGCTAGGTTAGCGGAATATATAGACAGCAAATTTTTTTATTTTTTTTCGCGTAGTGCTGGGGGCATGTGCATAATTGATCACGAATCTTAATAAATCCACAACACTGGGCTATACGAAAAGCTTGGTTATTGTTTATTACCGATGAGGTTTTTTAAGCTTATCATTTTCCAGGCCTGGGGGAGGAGGAGGGGGCAGTTGCCATTGCGGAACGCCGCTAGTGTTTCGAACAAATGCTTAATGTTATCTAAAGGCCTAGAATACGAATATGTCATGGATTGCGTATATGGATTCCCAGATCATGTTTAGGAACATTGGTGGTTTTCAGGCATTGTAATAATCCGCAGTTATTAGGAGCCCCCTGTTCACGACGCGTGTACATCGCATTCTAATAGGTTCTACACGACTGGCGTATACAACTTTGGAAAAAAAAAAGTATCGGCACATTATATAGAGAGTGAAACTTTGCAATCCACGTTAAAAAATGCTATATAACATAATAATACTATACGGCCCTCCAGTTAAATACTCTCAGTAATTAAGACGTCAACCGGTATTGACTTGACATTCATCTATTTATCGGTATTTGTGGGTAATTCGTCTCCTTCTATCGCGTATGCAATAAATTTCAGCTTAAGTTAGTTGGACAATCTCTATATATTTTGAACACAACTAATGACTTAAAACAAAAACTTCAATTTGGTCTATTCATCCATCAATATTACAACTTACAAATTGTTCTAATCTTTATACCTCTCCATCTGCGTATCATTCTGACTCCTACCCTCCCTTATCAAAAACTCTTCAATTATTTTCCCCAACCCCTGCCAGAAATTATTCCATTCTATGTTCCGTTTGCCAACATTTTTATTCTTATGATCCGTCATACAAGCAACTCCCCACCACCAAATTTCCGTTCCCGCTGCTTCATCACACCGAGAACACAATGCCGCTAACACGTATTCATCTGGTAATAACCCAGGCCCACTACTTGCAACCTCGCAAGGGTGCCGTGCTAAGGCCACCCACCTTGCTGCAAATGCGGTGTTAATTAAAACGTTAAATTGGTGAGATGGGTCTGGATCTTGAAGCATCGGGATTAGTTGTAAATCTTTTTCGAGATTCTCTCGTTTGTTGTATGCCATTCTTTGAAGTTCGTGTGGTGTTAACATTTGTTAAACTACAGAAAATATGTTTTCATCTATTTATTACTAGTATTCTAGTTTTTACTATGAGTGGCGTTGATTTATAGATCATTTAGAGTTGTTTTTGCTCGCATAATGTGGCAACGCGGCAGCGATGAGGCGACTGCTTACCGGATTCTCCGACAGCCGAAGGTTGCCACCGCAATTCTAATTCAAACGCTTGTAATTAATTTCCCGCAATTTAGTACTCTACACAGCCGCAGGGTTAATCAAGTGTGTCATATTTCAAATAATACAACTAAATCAACCTTTATGCTGCTTTATATTTCAAAATTTCAACCTTTTCAATTTATTTGAGTAATCGTCAATTACTATGACGCTGAAAAAATAAAAAGACGACAAATTTTGCCGTTAAATATTTCCAAACTTGGCAGTTAGTTGTAGTTATTCCTTGATCCAAAAAAATGCCTATTACTTTAAATCGTACATTCTCACCTAGCGTAATATATTAATATGTGGCTCATGAAAATAACTAAACTTAATATTAAGGACCTAATTCTAAATATTTAAAATTTACGGCCCAATAAATAGCGTTTAAAGGATTAGAAATAACCGTGGCCATGCATGCTACTTATCTCTATTGATTTGTTTGAACAGCTTAACTCGTTTACAAATTTTATCATGTTTTTTTTTTGAATATTTCATCGCTTTCGTTCTACGAAAGGTATCACCGCACATAACCACCAATCGGTAAAGATAATTGTGTCGAATAATGGAAGTTTCAATGGCGGTTATCAACGAGTGCTGGGGAAGCACTCAATGAAACCTCTGGTATGGGTTAATTATGTGGTGCATTTCAACCATTTACTGAGCAGAATTCAGTTAGAAAAACGTGAAATGACCAGTTCTGGAAAAATATTAGAACAGTCAATGGATGTTTATGTTCATGGTGATAGATTGTAGCGTATAAATTTTTACAGTCATTTTTGGACCAAAATACGTAATACTGCGCTGGTGCACATGTTGGAGTGCTTGGAGTACAGTGTGTGCGTACGGTTTTTTTTTTTTTTTTTTTTTTTTTTTTAAATGATATTGTATCGGACGAAGGATTGGCAGTTACTCATAAAACGATTGAAAAGTTGAAAAATAATAAGGAGGATTATAACGTGGGTGCACAAGTTTTGTGAAGTTTTTACATTTATATAATTGTACTTGGCACGAGAGACACAAGTGTTAACAGAACGTTGCCACAAGTTGCCACAAGTTTCCAAAATTGAAACTTTGGCATCCCGTTTTGGACTTCCCTAGAAATGAAACGAGAAGGTACCATATATCACCCTGAAGGGTTAATTAGACCTTTTTTGAGTTAATTTGCAACATAATTTGCACTAAAATTACGGATTACTAGATTAGCAGCCACGGTTGCACACAGGGATGGAGTACTAATGCTTCTGTGGGCTAAATGAGGTATGGCAGTACTCTCTTGAATATTAAAAAGGCTATTCCAATGTTATTCAAAAACTCCCCGGAATTGTTCCGCTGCGGCTCATAAACCACAATATGGATCATTACCCCTTAAATCTTACTTACAAATGATAACTTTCCGTTGACAAGACATTGTTAAATAATCAACAAAAAGCCATATTCCGTACACAGCTACACCCCCCCTTCTCTCTATTTCATCAACTATAAATACAATCACAACACCGCCATTTTACTATTCTTTTTAATAAAACTAATTTTTTGTTATAATTACCATGAAGTTTTCAACAATTACTATCGCCGCGCTTTCTACCTTAGCCCTAGCCAACCCAATGGTAGTCCACAAACGGCAGGGGCCGGGCCAAGACCTGGATGCCCAGGAAGATTTGGCGTCAGCTATGCGAATTTTACGGGCCTACAAACAAGCCGGGATTGACAATTCATACTTGGATGAAACTATTGAACATATTCGAACTGCTTCCAAGATGTTACCAAGAAAGAAAGGTGATTATCCAATTTAATCTTTAGAATAAATTTGGTTAGGTTAGACGTTTCGAGTTTTTACGCATTATTGTTATCTTAATTTTTAATATATATTTCTTTTATTTCTACCGTCTGAGGTTCAGTTTGTATTGTGACGACAAAATGTAGGGCCTCTAAACGTTGTATACGGGGAACCCCGGTCTGCCGGACCTCAATATTTCTAAAAACTATCACAGGCTAACGATTCTTGAACTTTTCAAGTTTTTGAAAAAAGATTTTACGGAGGTATACTGGGATATATTTTCCGGGGTATCATAAAGACATCATAAGTGCATATGCATTGGTAATGTTACAATTTCCAAATTTGGACTTTATTTTTTTTATTTTCCCAATGTGAATCTAAAACCGGAGATTTGCCAGTGACATTGTTGTCAGCATGCGAGTGCCAATTATTCGAATTTTGAATGAGAACATTGACGAGTTTTTGATTTCTACTAACAGCAATCATAGTTGTGATATTGAAAGTAAGCTTAAAAGTTGCAATTTAATTAAATATACCACCTATCATGATCAATCATGATCAATCCGTATATATACTCATTAAAACGACAGTACTAGTGCTTTCTGCATGTCAATTTGAAAACAGACAGGCTGGAACACTTTAAAATAAGTTTCCCGATTCCAAAGAATCCTCTTGCTCTAAGATGACGATACTACGATATGACGATAGACTTTATTTGGCAAAGCTATAGGCGTAATCCGTAGACTCTCCGCGGCCGGAAGCACTTTCCCAACCCTACTATAAAGGATAAAATTTTTTTTTTTATATTTTATAGTGCAGTAAAACTATGCCTTTACCCCGAACCACGTCTAGAACAAAAAAAAAAAAAAAAAAAAAAAAAGACTACACGATTGCTTATAGTGGTGAACCAATAAACTTAACTAATTACCCATTTTGGTGGAAACACTTTATATATGCATCAAGGGTATAAAAGCGTTGAAGGCGCTAACAGCTGGGAAATTATTAGCCTTTAACTTTAGTGTCGCATCGACTCAGCACAGCTGATAAGACAATCCCAAATTTTTTTTTTTTATATCATTTTTTGTTTTTTTTTTTGTTTCACCAACTTTCAGCAGCCTCACCATCTTAAACATAATTAACGTAAAAATCGGTGCTCCATTATGATTGCAAATCATAAAAATACCCAACATGTATCATCTGGTCATAGTTGATGCCCTGTTTATCGCAAACACCAACGATTCAGAAAAAAATAAAACGGCGCGTGATAAGGCTCTTTTCTGTGTTGACTTCTGAATTTAAATATCTTACGAAGGATCTCGTTGACACAGAGTGTATTAGTCGCGTGGTGTAAGCCCTCCGTAGAGGTATATACACGTACATGGCTGTTTTCTTAGCCAAGTTCACGCTTCAATTACGGGCATTTTGTATACCCCAAATGAGGGAGTTCTCCTGCCATTTTGAGTCGAGGTCTCGCCCATTTTTCAACAACAAACTGAAGCCTTTGCCACTCCCCGAAATTTATCTGTATTTTACAATATTAATTGCCCGTGGTCAGTAATGAAATCGATGCATTTCCGCATCCTTTAATGCTGGATATTTATTACGAGCCGAAAAAGATATCTTTTTTTATCGGACGGTCGCGGCGATATTATCCTACCATACCCTAACACAGCACAGAAACGCACTCTACATACAGTATACAGATAGAGTATTGACCACCCCTCCCCCTCCCCCTCAATGGACAGGTAAGGTTAAAATTGAAAGGATGAGATGCTATAAGCAGCAGAGAATCCCTGCGTTAATTATTGCTAATAAACAAAAAAAAAATATTCTCTTCGCCGGAAAAACTCTTTATTAATATACAGCAGTTGTATAAACAGGAAACGGAGATAATTGAAATGGGCTCATTTGTCTAATGATTGAAAATTAGTTATTATTTTTTTTTTTCGTTTATAACAAAACATGTACCTAGTGGGGGTAAGGCTGGTATACTACGCAATTAATGGTTTTTTTTCTTTTTTTATTTTATTTTCGTGGTCCGATTTAGTGCCATGGAAATATTTTTCTGCGGTACTAATTGTAACAAGGCGGAGCTCCAAGCACCAAAAAAAAAAAAAAACAACAACAACAAAAAAAAACAAAAAACGGTGCCACATGGCTCTCTAGCGTGCATCAATCTGGCCGAAGTTATCTTGGGCCCACTAAAAGTATTATCTTAACACATTAGCTATCTGTGAATTCATAAATTTAAAATACCTGCCGGATTATATTATCCAGTTTTTATTGATCAATAATCAAGCTTATAGCTCCTTATTGAGCAGCTCATGTTGATCAGCTCTGCGGCTCATTAAATTTACTACTCATTACTAAATGTACGTCTAAAATAGTGCTCAATAATAATTATACTGTTACTTTGTCTTTTGGCTCGTATACACGTAACCAACGGTAATGAAGCCAAGCCGAGATCTTATTTCCATACTTTATGTTTTTCACTAAATCTATAAAAACTCTCTAAACGAGCCGTACAGCATTTTATTCATTCCATTCCATTTGCCTTGTCCCTGCAAAAACTCCACAAACTTTTAACAGCTTTTCAAAATTCACTGTTTACTTGAACCTTGATTCCATTCAAATAAGCCCACCCTATTGTTAAAAATCTCTTATATGCTTACTCGGTGTTGGTTGGTGGTCAAATCAGACAAAAGTATACCGTACGCCTCAAAGTCGAATTTATTCTGAAAACAAAAATAACAATAAAAAATAATTTCAAATCATATAGAGGCGGGGGGTACGCGCCACACCTCCAGCAATAGGAGATCGCCCAGAGATGCATATATTTTAAAGTTCAGCCTCACGATGCAACGTTAATATGTCTAGAGTTTGCAGGCCGAATGCTACCCTCCGAGCAGCTTGAGAAACATAATTTTTCATTGCAACTTTAGATCCAAAATTTTTTTTCTAGCAGTCCAAAAGAAACTCAAATATTAGTAAACAGGAAGAGACGTATATATTGAAGTCACCGAGATCTTGATTCACTTTAAAGCTTATTCCATACCTGCTGATTCGATAGAAAATTTTATATGACTGTTACATAAAACCCTACTTCAACGTTATAAAGCTTATACCCCCACCATCATCTACCTGTAAGTATATCCCAATTCCCCATGGAGAATGATCGATAATATGGACAAACTGTTACCATATGCCAATGACGATGATACGTAACTCTTTTGATAATAACATATACCCCGGGGAAGTAATAAGCCGATAATTCCTTCAACTTAATCAATAGAATTTTATCGACAGCATACTTGTAAATCCTACATCTTAACCACGATCTTACAAATTATAGGTAAAAGATCAACGGTTGGTAGAGATCGACGGTTTCCGATAAACATCCATAGTGCAATCATTACATAATTATGCTTCAATATTTGATCGCTACTAGAACAATATTTTCCAAAATTTGAAGCGTTGTATCGACTACAACACTATTAAAATTTTTTAAAATCAAACAAACTTCAAAAACCAAGAGAGCATTTCGCAAAATATTAATTCTTGGGATCTGTTGCCATCCCGCAAAAAAAAAGGAAGGCTTCTCCAAAGTTGTATTAAATAAAAAATACCCCACTTTACAATAGGAGTTAATTGAGAAAGTAAACTTTAAAAAAAAAGAAAAGAAAAAAATAAAATTTTTTTTATGGTAAATACAATATTGAATAGAAGAATTTAAGTATCAAATTTTAAATGGATTGAAAACCAAAAAAACAAATTTTGTAACTTAAAGAACAGTAATCTCCAGGTTTCGATACCGAAAATGGCATCCAAATCTGGAGATTTAACGGCGTGGTATTGGTAAAAATAGCTTTGTAAACAAAAAATTTGTGCAAGAAAAAAAAAAAAAAAAAAAAAAAAAATTTCAACAAAACAAGGTTTATATAAATACAGAAATATCCACATATTTTTTTTTATATTCATCATTTCATTCAAATCACAAATCACTTTCAATATTTTGATCACCTTTCAATAACTTTAAATCTGGTCACTAATCAACTACCACCAATAGTATAATAAAAAAACAAAACAACAATGTCTGAACACACGTCCGACATTGAAAAGACAGCTGTTGCTGACACCGCAAACAATACACAAGATCCACAAGATCCGCAAGATTCAAAACCACTGATGATTCAAGAAAAACGATGGTATAACACAGGGTTAAAGGTGTTTGGCTACCGGTGCTTGCCATACAATCACTCCATGGTACAATTACTAATGGTGTCAATTGTCTTTTTCCTAGGTCCTGGAATGTTCAACGCCTTGACAGGTTTGGGTGGATCTGGATTATCTGCTCAATACGCCGACGTTTCTGCCAACTCTAATGTTGCGCTATACTGTACTTTTGCAACTATTGGTTTCTTTTCTGGTACTGTTGTTAACACTATCGGCCCAAAAATTTGTTTAGCTCTTGGTGGGCTGGGTTATGCTATCAATTCTGCTTCGTTACTATGTTTTAACCATACTCAAAATAGTGCTTTTGTTATCGCTGCAGGGGCTATTTTAGGTGTTTGTGCCTCAATGTTGTGGGCCGCTCAAGGTGTTGTCATTATGGCTTATCCAAATGAAAATGCTAAAGGTCATTATGTTGCCATTTTTTGGGCTATTTTCAATCTAGGATCAGTTATTGGTTCCTTGATTCCTTTGGCTCAAAACATTAATGAAAATGTTGCTGGTGGTGTTAACGATGGTACGTATGCTGCTTTTTTGGCTTTAATGTTTGTTGGGGCCATTTTGGCATTGTTTTTGATGCCAATCGAAAAAGTTGTCAAAGCCGACGGTACTGGTATTTTGATTAAAAAAAACCCAACTGTTAAATCTGAATTACTGGGTTTGTACAAATTATTGCGACATTACCCATCAGTTTTGATGTTGTTTCCAATGTTTTTCTGTTCCAATTGGTTTTATACCTATCAGTTTAATGATTTCAATGGCGCTCGATTCAATGTTCGAACTCGATCTTTGAACTCTTTATTATATTGGCTTATGCAAATTGTTGGTGCATTGACTTGGGGTTTGTTATTAGATTGGCAACGATTCAACCGAAAAAATAGAGCTAGAGCTTTCCACATTTGTCTTTTCGTTCTAACCATGGCTATTTGGGGTGGTGGTTATGCATTCCAAAAAGATTACACTCGAGATGAAGTTGAAGATCCAGAGAACCCATTAGCGGCATTGGATTGGTCTGATGGTGCACCAAAATATATTGGCCCAATGTTTTTGTACATGTTTTATGGGTTATTCGATGCTATTTGGCAAACATATGTCTACTGGATTTTGGGTGCTCTAACCAATTCTTCCCGAAAATTGGCTTTATATGCAGGTTTTTATAAAGGTATCCAATCTGCCGGTAATGCTATTGTTTGGCGATTAGATGCCATGAAGTTGCCATACATGAATTTGTTTGCTTCCTCCTGGGCTTTGTTGGCTGGCAGTCTTTTGATTAGTACTCCATTGATCGTGTGGTGGGTCAAAGAAGAAACTGACTTTGAAGATGATGCCATGTTTACTGAAGATATAGATGACCGAGAACAAGTCAAGGAAGTTGCTCACGAATGGGACATGCCAGCTGGTGAAGTCGAAGTTCGAGAAGATACCGCAAAGACTGCTTAGTTAAGTTATATACATATATATATATAGAGTGCATATTTATTTCTGTTTTTTTTTTTTATTAATAAATAATTTGTTTAGTATACTTTTGTTTATATATTTTACCATGGACTATTTGAAGGACTATCTTCATATCTAAATCGTCGTTTTTTCATTCGACCATAATCATCGCCCATTCGAGCAGATTCTCGCTTAGCCCGCCTAATACTTCGTTCTCGCTCGATTTCTCTCTTTTCGATTTCTTCCTGGGATAACGTTTCAATAGTAGGACACCAATCATCACCTAATCCATCTTGATCAACTCTCCACCCAGCACCGGTGATTCGATTCAACGCCAAATTATCAAATTCAGGTAAATGACTTTCAAATGCTTCTCTTTTCATCTTTAAAATTTGTTCATGTACTGCAAATGCAATTGCTGGGTAAAATTCTCCAGAAATCCCCAAATCTTGCACCACTGATTTTGCAAAAAGTTCTGGTGTAATATCATTACCGTTCAAATCCCATTCAACCCGATCTTCATACAACTGTTTGTTTAAATTCACGCTCAAATTCATCACCACACTACATTCTGATCCTTCCCGTAATCTTAATCCAGCCACTTCTTTATATTCGTTAATTTGTGTCTTTATAGCAGTGCTAATGTTATATGTATATCCAATAGGCAGTTCCAAATCTTGAACCATAATTTTAGCAAAGAAATCTGGAGTTAATACGGGGTCGGTCAAATCCCACATAAAAAAATCCTGCATTCTTGTGCCATCCACATCAAATTGAATTCTTATTGGTATTAACATGGATTCATTTTCGGAAAGTATGCTAACTTGTTGGGGTGTATAATTTTCATGCGGCGTACGTGCAGCAGGTTTTTTAATCTCCTGGGGCGTTTGCTCAATTCGTTTGATAGCACCTGATGGGTTATCATTATTATCTTCAAATTCGTCGTCGAAATCTTCATCCAAATCTGCATAATTAATGGCACTTGCTGATCGTTTGGTGGAACGCGATATTGGTTGGAGATTAATCATTAGTGATGTTTGTTCAAGTTTTAGACGCGATGCGTACCCTGTTTGGGACGCCTGAAGCGGCTGTATTGAATAGTTCATTTTTATAATTGAATTTTGGTGTGTTGTAAATTGGTATAGGTATGTTTGATGCCTTGTAGTTGGTTTGGTAAAGTTTGATGTCTTATCGGTGTTGATAAAGTATTGTGGTGATGAAAAATTTGTAAAAAAAAAAAAAAAAAAGATACTAATTTGCGCGCACGCAATAGTTGGGAGTAGCGACGACACAACTTTCTAAGGCTCTTAATACTTCAGAAACAATTGTAGAATTGAACGAGGAAAGAAGGATTATAATATAAGAGTTGTGAACTACTTTTCTGGTGTTATGAAGATAACTGAAAAGTTCATTTGCTGGTACCGTATTGGTTGGTGCTAAAATAATACTATTTTTTTTAAATACTTTTGGTTTATATTAAGCTATTTTTGCATCGAAAATGATTATGATTATTTTACCTCCCCCCAGAACATTTGTGTCATAAGCTTTTTGGATCGGGAAATGGGCCTGGAAAGACCTGGAAGGGTATAATTAAACATTAATACGAGGTACTCAAAAAAATCGTTGCCGAATTGTATTATTAATAATCGGAAATAAAAGAAATGAATAAATAGCAATATCATCGAACCAGTGTAAGTTTGAACACGGGCGGAAAGAATAAATAGAAAAAAAAAGCCGTTGGTCTAGAGCACAAAACTGAACTTTGATGCTTTATAACCACGAGCCCAAATTTTAATGAGGAAGCGAAGAAAATTTATTAAAAAATTAATATACCGCAATTGGAAATGTTTGATAGAATACTGTTCATAAACAGACGACGGGAATGAAGTTTAATGCAGAACAAACGTACGAATTCGTATATACATTGGTTCCTTTTTTTTTTTAAAAAAGAATATATAACATCGAGATAGGGGCTAAACTCGGCACAGAGCACGATGTGCAAAAATTACTGGAGTTTTAAACTGATCTACCATTCAGTTAAACTATAATACCTGAGTTTAATAAAGTTAAGTTTTTTTTTTTTTGCAGAGGTGTTTTATTTTCTTGTGTTTCGTCTTTTAGATTAGTTTGGTTATCGTATTTTAGATTAGACTTTCTCCCTGATCTTGCAACTTTTTTTTTCTATTTTAATATCGTACCTTAATACAAACTTGATACACATAGATTTGCAGTATGTCTTTGCCCTCCTGTCTTCAATTATTAGAATTCTTAAGTGTGTCAAGATAACCCATATATTTAATATGTTAGTGTCGAATAAATTATAAGGTTGAATAACACCTATTTTTGTGTCTAACCACTTGGGTTAACACCAAAAAGTTATTCTAAATTTCCAACTATAAAAAGCCAAAAAAATAACGGCCATTCTATCTAACCATCATCAGTTGGTTCCATTCAACACAGATAAGAAATATCCAAATTCACCGGATTATTCGCACCGTATCTTCGCTTTCAACAAGTACAAGTCTCAATGTTTACAAGGTGGTCTTGGTCAAGTTGCTTGGGCTGAAAAAGCCAGAAACGAAGCTGCCAAAAGGTATTTCAAAATAGGTTATGAATTAAACCTCCAAAAACTGGTTTATTAAAGTTTTAGTTGATGTTTATTTATATAGTTCTTTAAAAAACTTTGTTTTTTACAAAAATACTCATCTCATCTTGCAACATGTTTATGCATTCATGCACTCAGGGGTGGGGCCGCGCAAAGTTAACAGCTGCTCTAGAATTTTTTTTTTTTTTTTTTTAATCCTTTTTAAAGCACACAAATTCGACGTGTATATTAATAATAATAATATGTTCATTTTACGCGTCGGACAACTGTACCAACATGTCACCCCATTATCCAAAATCATACCGCTCACCAACTACGCTAATACAGACTTTGGCAGTTCTGTAGTTTTAGCTTGGGACGGCGAATTCACCCCCCACCCTCATGAACAATACGACCACGAGCACCCCAAGTGGCACGATGCTATTTTTTCATTAGTATCGACATTAGTGGTTAATAAATCACGTAATGTACTTTGCAAAGGATATTCATTAAATCAAAACAAGTTAGTCTACCAATCAGACACCAACTTGGCAATTGAACATTTATTAGATGAACGTTGGGCTCCATACTTACCGAGGTATCACCATCAACTGATATCCATATTGTTATCAACGTCAGTTTTCATTCAAAACAATGATGAATCGTATGTACAAATTAGTGGGTTACCAATTTCTGAAAGATTACCTTCTCAAGCACATTTTTTCTCCAAACCTACAACAACAGTGAAGTCGACATCTTTCAGATCCGATTTGCATAAACTACGACACGCGATAGTTCCCAAAAAATTAGTCATCAAACAAAAACCATTGCTGGATTCATTAGGGTGTGTGGTTATTAGATTGCCACCAAAGTTTCATCTTGATGCTGACGGTGATCGAGCGGTAAGGACAATCTTCCCATTAACTAAAGGGTTTAAAATGAAGGTTGATACTTATGAAGGAGTTGTTACAATAGATGAATCCAGAGAACTGCAAATACCAGTTGAACTAATGGATTTAATTAGCCAAGTAGTTCGCAAGCACCGCAACTTACCCTATGGAACAATTTTGTATTCCATTTGTGCTAAACAAAGTGGGGGTCACACAAGCATGACGAAAGTATCAAACTTTTTGAAAGTAGTAATTAAACGTCTGATACCAAAAGAATTATTTGGTTCGGATAATAATTGGAAAAGTATTTTCACTGCAATTACAAAATACGTTCATTTACGGGGATCCGAAAGTTTACCAATAAATCAAATATTACAAACCCTAAAAACCACACAAATTCCATGGTTCAATAATCAAAATTTCCTAAATCAGCAGTTAATTCTACTACAGCTACTAATTTGGTTATTCCGCCGGATTGTTGTGCCCTTAATTAACAACAGTTTCTATGTAACATCACGCACCAGTGATTACAACTCGTTGTATTATTACCGCCACGATGTTTGGATAGATAGTGCTACTGCGGCTACAAAACAGTTCCAGGAACGCGCTAATCTAAAAAGAGTTTCGTCGGGGTATAAGACAACGCTGGGGGTTGCACCCTTGGTTATTGCCGCGAAAAGGAATGGTGGGTTTCGAGCTATAACGGCAATGGGGTCAAGAAATAAGAATATTAATACAATTAACAAAAAATTACAAAATGTTTTTAAAGTCATTTCGGAGGAGTACTTGAAAGCAAAATCCAAGTCAAGAATCAAAAGCCCATCAGCTTTCGTGAAAGAATTGCTGTGGTTTAGATGGAAAAATAATAATAATAAATTTTATTGTGTAAAAGTTGATATAGACAAATGTTTTGATACGATCCCACAAGCACTAGCTTTACAATTTATTGAAAAATTACTAACCAAACAATCATATTCTATTAGTAATAATACCACAATAGATTATTCCACGTGGAGAAGAACCACCACCGATACCAACACATCCATCTCAACTACTCGGTCCAATACGGCTTCTACAATTTTTCGTGATAAAATTTTGGAAATCGTTCGTGAGCATTTATTTAAAAGTGTGATCAAAACACAATCAAAATTATTTATACAACGGCGTGGTGTGCCCCAAGGATCAGTTTTATCCACCTTAATCTGCGATATAGTGTACGATCAATTGGAACGACACCATTTATCCTTTTATAATCCGGAAACTTCCAAGCTGTGGCGTTATGTTGATGATTTTTTGTTCATATCCACAAACGCTAACGATGCAGCAGAGTTTTTGCGCCGCATGGAGAGAGGCTTTGATGATTACGGCGCACGCATCTCCAAACACAAAACCCAGATTGAGGGTAAGATTACGTTTATTGGGGTTAAGTTTAATTCACAGGATTTAAAGATTGGGAAAACTTTAAAGGGGCCTCACCCGGCAGCTAGTACACAAGTTTTTTATAAATTTGAACAATTGACTGATAGTATTCCTGGAGCAGTTAAAAGGGCAGTTCATATTTACAAGCAATATGCTACTATCAAAGTGGTTGAATTGGTTGCTAAAAAATTCATATTTACCTGTTGTAAAATGATGATTAAAAAAAAGATTGATAATTTGACAATGAATACGCTGATGCAGAAGATTTACGTGGAGTTTTTACGAATAGGGTTTACAGGTGAGAAAGTAGCTACTGGAGTTAGAAGGGCATTGAAACATAGTCCATATCGTCATTATCTCAATTGATAATAATTATTGAATATTAAATAATTGGTATTAAATAGTTAAAAGGAGTGCTATATTAAATTATCACCGTCATTTTTTATGTGTTCCTTTTCAGATTCTAATTCAGGTGGTGGGGTGGTAGTAGGGGGTGTTACCATTTTTTCATTATCATAATTCATAATATCCTCACTACTTTCTATTCTTTCATTTTCCTCATCCGTCTCATTGTTCTTTTCCTCATTTTTCTCATTTAACTCAGTCTCATTCTGTTCTTTTTCTTCATCAACCTTGTCATTCTCTTTTTCTTCACCTTCATCCTCCAACTTTTTCTTCATTTCTTTCTTTTCCCTCTTCTTTTTCTTCTTTTCTTTTTCTTTCTCTTCTCGTTTTTTAGCTCTCTCCTGCTCCTTCATCAGTCTCGCCTCTTCATCAATTCTTCTCTGCTCTTCCAACATTTTTTGTTCTCGAAGTCTTCGTCTTCTTTCAGTTTCTTCAACTCCACCACTCCTTTTTAATTTATTTTCGGTAACAAATTCACCCAATTCTTCTTTAAATGCATCATCACCTCGCATCTCCAATTCTTTTTTCCGCAACTTTTCTGCTCGTTCAATAGCCTCAATTCGTTGTTCATGATTAGGTTGCAACGCCACAACTTCATCCAACACTGCATCTTTGGCATGAACAATACCATCTACTGGTGCAGTTTCAAGAACTAGCCCAGATACACCAACTTTTTCATTACTAATTTGGGTGTTGTTCCAAGTTTTGTTCTGTTCAATACTACACTGTTCAACAAGCCCAAAAGTTTCTTCTGCTTTTTGCAAATCATCTGCCAAATCGGCAACCAGCTCTTCTTGCAAGTTGAAAAACTGCTGTTCTTCACAAATTGTATCCAATTCTTTTTCCCAAATTTTCTTCCATCCAGGTCGTTCTTTATGAATATATTGTTCCATTTCTTCCAACGCGGATTTGGCTGATGCCAACTCTTTGAAAACAGATTTTAATTGTTTTGTCACTGGTCTTACGCCTCGTTGAGCTACATCTTTCCTCAAAGCTTCAATAATATCTTGCAAATCATCAACACTCGTCAACAGTTTATCTGTATCGTTGGATAATTTTTTATGACAAGATTCCATAAACCCTCGATGACCCCCGCCATTCATACCCATTGCCATGTTGTTCATTTTTTGTATTCTCACCAGCATTGTCGCTGCATCTTGTTTAAATTCAGCTAGACTAGAATTGCTAATTTGTCGAACCACTGCCAAATCTCGTCGCAAAGAATCGATTTCTTTAACACTACTTATCGAACCGGATGATAATCGTTCCGATAACCGTTCCTTACCACTTGGTGCTCTTTTCAATTCTTCCTTTGGCTCTACTTTTATAACTTGGTTTTTATTCGTTTCAACCTTTTCATTCAACTCATCAATACTTTTTTGTAAACCAGCCAACCCTTCATCAATATGTTTTTTAACTTCATCCATAACCTCAATGTTCAAGCTTAACAAACTACCTTGCTTGACATCTTCTATTGTTTTTTCATCTAATTCGTACCTAATCCCACTATGAGGATCTTGAATATAAATATCTGGGAATGTCTCTGCACCAGGAGAGTACGTGAATTTATCAATAAATAATAATCGTAACGCAGGAATAGTCATGTCATTTTTGGTCATCATACTTTTCTTTACCTGTCTTCCAACTTGTAAATAAATTGCAAACTCCGTAGTTGGGGTTAAAATTGAGTTGGACGCACTGGCTCGTTGTGGAATTTCAGGACTTAGTGTGGATGCACCAATACTATTATTATCTTCAATTCGAGTGCTTTCTTGTGCCACAATTGGTGATGAATTGACTGAACTAGAGGTAGTTGTAGTAGTGGTGGTGGTGGTATCTGCTTTACTGGTGGATTGGGGGCTTTTTGTGGGCAGAATTGACGTCCTCGATGATGACTGGGGTAGAGGTGGTAAATCAGGAACTGCTTCTTTGGAAGCAGGAACTGAAGTATTGGTTAATTTTGCAAATTGATACGCAGAAAATCTTCTCGATGCACGTCTTTCTAATGCCTCCCCGCGTTGCAACGCAGCCAACGCGTTATTATCTTTTCGCGGTGATGGCGGTCTAGAATGAGGGTAATGTTGTTCTTCAGTAGATAGGTTTGGACCTTTGAGAACATTTCTATTATCATACCCAACTGGTTCTTTCGAACTTGTGGCACTGGCACTTGTGCTACTAGAGGGCTGACTTGCAAAATCCCCATGTGATTGCCTTCTTGTATTAGGTACATATTGTTGTCGGTGACCGTGCGGTGGGTGGTACTGACTTTGTGGTTGGGCATGCTGCGGAGGTGGTGGGCCAGATAGGTTTTGTGAACCTTGTTGTTGTGCTTGTACTTGAGGAGGCGGCACTTGAGATTGATGAACATTAGGTGCATGTTGATTAGTTGACTGTGGTTGAGAATGAGAACGAGCTCCAGGGTATTTTTGCCTGTTGTTGTTATTATTATTATTATTATTATTATTGGTGTTTACAGCATTCGCTCTAATCAAAGTCTGCTTTTGTTTCAATTGTCTTAACAAATTGACAATAATTTCTCTAATTGACGGTAGATATCTATCCAGATTTTCTTGACTTGCATCTTCACTCAGCGCTTTCTCAAGAATTACCCGCAAGGCCTGAGGAACATCTCCCAAGTCAGCGACCTCTACTCCAGCGTTCAAAAAAGCCCTGCAAGCTACATTGAATTCATTGCCTAATACCACGTATACATCACTAACATCTTGTTCGCTTGCATCACCTCTTGCCCATTGCGTTAGACTCTCTAATAATTGTTTAGTCGCCACTAACAATCTAGTAACTGTCGATTCAATTGTGCTCATTGGTGAACTATTTCTTGGTGGCCGACTACTATTATTTGAGGAGTTTGAAGGACTTGGTGATGGTGATTGTTGAGAATGAGAATGAGAATGAGATTGAGGAGGAGGAGGAGGAGGAGGTGGTGGTGGTGGTGGCGCCTGTCCCTGTCCCTGTTGCGCTTGTGATTGTGATTGTGATGGTAATTGCAATTGTGATTGTGGTGGTGCTTGTAGAGGTGGCGCTTGTAGCGGTGGTGCTTGTAGCGGCGGCGCCTGTAGCGGTGGTGCTTGTAGTGGTGGTGCCTTTAGCGGTAGTGGTGGTGGTTGTTCTTGTGACGAAGAAATGTTGGAGCTCCCTGGCTGCTGAGGTTGTTTTGGTATCTGCGACATTGTGTTTTTAGGATAACAAGGACTAAAAAATAAGGTGTGGTGTCAACGGTAAATTTTTCTGTCTATTTCCGGATGGTGACGAACGAACGGTGGTGGCTGTCGCGGTAATAAAAAATACTGTGATTGAAAATATTCAAACAATCATATACCAGAATATTTCGAATCGTTTAGGTAGTTGAATTAGCACAACAATAAATAATAATAATAATAAATAGGTATTTGGATTCTTTAGAATTGACACCCTTAACTATTGATAATCTATAAAATATTAATAAATGATGATGGTGTTTTTTGTTGTTTTTTGTTGTTTTTTTTTTTTTTTTTCTGAGTGGAGATAATTTTTCTCATTTTTTCCGCGTATAAGAATAATTGGGACCGGTTTTTTCAAAAGAATCGGAGTTTGATCAACAAAAAAAAAAATAATTGGTTTTCACAATTACTTGTGGTAGAAAGGAAATTTTACTTTTATTATTAGAACACGATATAAATTACAATGAGTAAAGAAGATATGACAGATGTGTTCTTCCAAGCAGACTTTTCCCAGACTCCACGTACATTTAAAGCCAAGCCGTTCAAGCCATCAACCAAAAAATATAAAAATGCAAAAGCATTATTAGCTGAAGAGAAAAAACGGTTGGATACTTTACAATCAGAGGGACAAGTTATCCCAATGGATAAGGCAACAATTTTTACCGTTAGAGCGCCACCAAGTATTAAACCGACCAAGAAGTATTGCGATATTACGGGTCTACCTGCTAAATATAAAACTGGCGCTGGTGTACACGGGGTTCGATATTATAATAAAGAAGTGTATGGTGTCATTAATTTGTTGTCACGAGGTGTAGACCAGCAGTACCTGGAACTGAGAGCTGCTCATGTACAATTAAAGTAGTTTTTTTTTATATATTCAAATTTATTTATTTATTGCCATCAATGTCAAATGGTTACCCTCGATGTCTATCGTTAACGTCTATTATTAGTGTTTATATTATTAATGTTTATCAGATAAGGTGTAGATAGCTTTTTTTTTTTTTTTTTTTTTCAGAATAACTTTTTTCTCCCCAGCACATGTAAAAAAAAGCCTATATATAAATGGACAAGTTGGAATCATTTCTCAACATCAACACGTCGCTACGCGACTACATATCATTTGATGAATTCAAAAAAGGTCACGCAAATGTAAACCAAACATTGTTACGTGATATATATCAACAGCTGATAGCGCAAGACCAGGAACGTCATGAAGAGGTATTAGCATCCCTTCAGCACCACTCGGAGATTATAGAACAACAGCTACAGATAATAGCAGAACCAAACGAATCAGATTCCAAAGCAGATTCAGAACAATTAAACAGACTGGCCAAAAAACTATGTCAAAAGTTAGATGAACAAATCATATCATTAGATTTGGAAACGTCTAATTTAACACAAAAATCTACAAAAACTGTTGACGCGTTGAACGATCTTCGCTACTCTTCTAACACAAGGGAACAAACGATATTGGAAACTAAAAAAGAAGTAGATGCACTTTTGGATTCATTATCTTCGTTACATTAAGCTAAATTAAAAAAATATTTAAGCTAATAATAGTACTAACAAACATGATTAATATACCGATCAACCACCGGCAGTCTTGGAAACTTGACCCCCATGACCTTCGTTTGATAAAAACTTTTAATCAATGATTCGTCTTCGTCATCATGATCATGATCATGATCATGATCATGATCACGATCATCATCATCATCAACAACAGCTTTTTTTGATTCATCATCTGTGAAAATTGCAAAAAGCCATCCTTTGATTGCAGCTTTAACATACAATTTAACACTGGTTAATAAGTCTTTCTTATCATTTTTTTTATCATTATCATCATCATTAAATTTTTTATTGTTCATTAATAAATTATCATTTCGTAAATCATCAATCTCATTAGCCTTTTGACAAACATGTTGATAACTAATTTCCTCGCGAGAATTGCTAGTATTTTTTTGAATCTCTGGTATCATAATTCCTAGCCCGGATCGACCAAAATTTTGTCTTACAAACGCGCTGTTTTTTTTGTCATTAGAGTTTATATCTGAACCATGAATCATTGTGTTAGTCGGTTTTACTGGTGGGATACTTGGAATGTTATCAATGTCCATAATAGTCAAATCCTCCTCCGGTTCGGGTGAGCCAATAGGGGTTGGAATGTTTAACACTGAGCTCCACTTTTTTTTAAAATCCCGTAATTCATGTTCAGACTGTCGTAGCTCTTCTTTAGCTTCTAATACCCGTCGTTCTTTATTCGCCAGCGATATAAATACATTTTGCAAGTTGGGTTGAGAATTCAATATATAAGGTGAAGATGTTGATTCATCGGATTCTGAACGATGATGATGGGTATAATAATTGTCGTTGTGATTTTCATCTAATAAATCAGTGTCTAGACTATGCAAATAACTAAAATCTTTAGTTGGCGATACAATAGGGGTAGGGTTAATTTTCCTACTTCTGTATCGTTTAGTTGGAGATGATGATGGGCTATAATAAGTAGAAATGTCACTTGTAATAGATAGCGAGGACCTGTGGTTACCTCTTTTTTTCCTTGGCGTTTCCACCTTAACAATGTTTTGGTGGTTGTGTGATGTATTGGATAATGGTATGTTTTCATCGATGCTAGTCGTTGATAATGGCGGTGGTGGTGGTGGTGGCGGCATTTCCAAATGGTTGAAATCTAATGGTGACACATGGTGCCATGATATGCTTTTCGAGTGAGTCATGAATAAGTTGTATAACAAACACGTCTCGACATGCCCTTAATTAGATATTTTAAAATAAAATATGTACTTTAGGACAAACGGTCAGTGGTTGAATTATACGATTAGTTGACAAAACAAAGGTTGGAGTAGAGAAAAAATAAAAACAAAAATAAAAAAAAAAGAGGAAGAATTTTAGTTGCGCTAAAAAAAATCCAAAACTAAAATTCTCAGGGTGCGTTGTTGTTTGTTTGTTTTTAATTTTTTTTATGTTTGTGTTTATTTTTATCCCTTCAGCTTGATTTTTTCCTTAATCGGTAGACGTTGAAAATCAATTGGTTATTAGCCACAAAAACCTTTTCAACTTTTTAAAGAGATTCAAAAGTTTCTATTAATAAATAAGCTTAAAATAATGGAGAAAAAAATTTGAGGATTAATGAAGATATATATCCTCTATTTATTAACTTCAAATGCAAGGGTGGGTCTATGCTTTTTTTTCTTATTTTTATCTCTTCTTTATTAAACCGGGTCTATGCTTTAAAAAAAACTTAATGCCAACTTCTCCGTAATTAAAAAAAAAAAAGAAGGGTCAAAACGGCAAAAATCCATTTTGTATCTTAGAATGTAATTCTATAATTATTATACACATAACCTGCAAATTTTTTAACTATGTGATTAAATAATATTTATCAAAAGCCCAGGTAACTAACTAAAGTACGGGCTTGCAATGCAAAGAATTAAAATGTATGTAAGCGAACAGGTACATTCATGTTCATACAAAACCGGCAACTTGTCCCGTCGATCTGCATAATAAATAAGCTGATTCTCAGCTCATGCCATTCTCAAAGACCATTGCCACAATTTGACAATTAATTAATATAAACTTTCATAATGGCTTGGAGTAAGTAAAAATTAATAAATCAAATTTAATTTTTTGGTTGGGGCAAAAACCAAAACCAAAACCAAAACCAAAAAAAAAAAAAAAAAAAAAAAAAAAAAAATTTATATGTGCCCACCTTCCCCATTATCTAAAATAAACTCACCAACGGGTAAATCAGTTTGCAGATACTTCCAAGCCTCATAGGTCCAATTTAAGTTTTTATTCCAGTGAACGCAATGGCCTCCACCAGAAGTTGGCTCGATTCCTCCAGTTTGCGAACTTGATTGGATATAAAAAAGTTTGGAAATTCTCGAATGATTTAATGCCATTGCACACATAACGCAAGGTTCATGAGTAACATATACATGCATATTATGACATAAATATAATTTTTCACTGTCATCTTTAATATAGTGTCGTTTCTTTTGCTCCATAGTTGCCACATCATGGATCGAATTCATTATACAGTGGTCCAGTGACCCCAACAATCCCCTTGATTTTGATGGGGACTGGGCAGCGGAATCTCTTTTATCAGCCTTTGAAACAATTATCGTATCGGTGCTTGGATCAACTATTAAACAGGCGATACGGTTTTTAGTGTTATTAACCAATTCTTTCAAGTATGTTAAATGCTTTATCGCGGTGCGGCGTTCCTCTTCCGTTAATGGAGCGGGGATCATTTCGACATTACCTCGCCACACCATAGGCCATCCAGATTTATCAGCCCATTCTGCGGTCTGTTGTTTCGTCAGACCTTGGTATTTACAACATTGTTCTCTAGACATAGTCTCAGTGTTTATTTCAGCTTGGTGAAGCAAGTTTTCTACATGTTGACGCGTATTTGTATCAGAAACGGGGCATACGGCTAGCCTCATTAATACCATTCCTTCAGGCGTCGTCGTGTGGTGTTTATTTATCCGGCGGATGTGTATTAAAGATTTGTCATCTGGAAATACATTTCGAAGTTTATTGACAGTAGGTTGGGCTTGTTTGGCAGCTACTAGTACGGTCCAAATGTCCACTATTATAGTTAGTTTATCACAAGACGAATGTAATCTTACTTAGTTCGAATTCACGATGATCTTCATGCGTCTTGATCTGTGCGAATGGGCCCTGAATGTTTTGTAATTGCATAGTATTCTTATTAATTAAAGGTAGACAATGATGACAAACTAATTGCCAGTCGATGAGTATAACTTTTTAGGAATCAGAAAGAAAAAAATGAAATGAGATAGACGACAGGGTGAAATTTTTTGGGGGGTAAATCGAGGTTACTTGAATTATCGGATCGGAGACAATTTAACACATTGAAAAAAAAAAAAAAAAAAAAAAAAAAAATTTTGATCAATCTATCGGCTAACAGTTAACGCTATAACGGAAATCGATCGGAACTTGCAGGAAAAACACGGTTTGAGCTTTTGGATTTTCACACCATGAAATTATACTATTCGCCTGCTTTAAGCTCACTTTAATAGCAGAAGAATTTCGTCTAATACTGTTCTTCCCCTGATATATATATAAAAAAAAAAAAAAAAAAAAAACCGTTCAAAAAATTTTTTTTTTTTCAACACCTTAACATTCACACCGCAACTGCACAATAATATCATAATATAACAACACAATGAGTCTAATAGAACTTGAAGATGGGATGTTGGGCAGCCAGCCTTGCCTTCAACAAAATGCATTAACCAACTTGAAAAGTTATAAATATAGATCAACCGATAAATCATACCTGTCCTATTATGTACTAAATCCTTATTGGACATGGTGTGCAAAGTTTATGCCGGGATGGTTGGCTCCTAATGTCATTACGTTGTTAGGTATTCTAGCTATTTGCTTTAATATCATTTGTGTTGAAATATACATGCCAGATTTGGAAACACCAGGCCCAACGTGGTTATATGTATCATTTGCATTTGGGTTATGGTTTTATCAAACTATGGATAACATTGATGGCAAACAAGCCAGAAAAACTGGTACCTCAAGTCCGTTGGGAGAATTGTTTGACCATGGTATTGATAGTTTAAATTGTTGTTTGGGTGGGTTGGTTCAATCTGCTTGTATGGGGTTGGGTCCTGGAGGAGCCGCAACATGGACTACTTTCATCACTTGCTTGGCAATGTATTTTAGTACTTGGGAAACTTATCATACGCATGTTTTATATTTGGGCTATGTGAATGGCCCAACTGAAGGGATTGTGATGGCGGTATTGGTAATGTTATTGACTGGGGTGATGGGCCCACAAATCTGGCAACAAACCGCCGCACAAGCGTTTGGAGATGGATCATTAGTTGCTGTATTATTAGGTGATAATTGGTTGTTGCAAGATGTGTGGGTTTGGATAATGGTGGGTTCAATTTTGGTTTGTCATCTTCCATTCTGTTTGTATAATGTATACAACGCAGTAGAAGAAGGTGAAACTAAAGATGGCTTTGCTGAATGCTTGTTACAGTTGGTGCCTATTGGTACTTTATCAGTAGCTACTTGGTTCTGGACTAGTTCTCCATATTCCATCGTTTTGGCTGATAACCATTTTGTGTTGTTTGCGTTGACCTTGTCGTTTATTTTTGGCAGAGTCACTACCAGTATTATTTTATCTCATTTGACACATCAAGAATACCCTTATTGGTCGATGACAATGTTTCCGTTATTTTTGGGGGCATTTTTGTTTGATATTTTCCCACGGTTGGGTTTACAGTTACCGGCTATCTTTGAATTCTACTACTTGTGGGCAATGTTCTTTTTTGCTGCAGCATACTTTTTCCAATATGCTACACTTGTTATTACCAAAATCTGCGATGTTTTGGAAATCACCTGTTTCACTGTCAAAGGCGCTGTAATTCTTGGTAAAGAACACTAAAAAATTAACGAATGAAAAGATATATATCTATATATATCACATGAGAATGAAACATGAATATAAATGATAATGACTAGAATAAATATATTAAACTTCTTCTACAGTTTGTTTGTAACTATTTTTACGTAGTTCAGCCCCACGCACCACCAACTCAGGTTCTTTACCTACTGCATTTCTAGCTCGCATATGATCCAACCCCCACAATACCGCCAGGTTTGTAACATCATATGGGCCTCTGATAGTTAAAGCACTGTCAGCCTCAGAACTTATAACAATTCCTCTACTCCGTGAAGCTCTGATCAACGATGCTGAGTTGGTTATAACATGTCGTCTCGCATCTGCTGTTGAGGCACTATAACATATCTCAACCTTAACTCCCTTATCTACTGCCGCACAAATAGTTTTATGGCGTAAAAAAAATGGTAGTCGTCTAGTCATTGGTAATGAAATCAGATCGGGATCCAGATTAGTACAATTCTGTAAAATCTTTTCACTTAGTGGTCGTACTGCAATTAGATCAAATAATGGCCGGAGTGGCGTTAAATTGGGGTACTGTGATGATTCTTCTAACACAATGGTACATCGTGTTAGCAATTTAAGTTCTGGAAATAGTGTTTTTAGCTTGTCTAATTCTGCAGTGATTGGATTTTGATAGTTTTTTGGTAATTTACCGGTTAGTGTGACTGATAATGCAATAACTGAATAGTTCAAATCCCGTAATACAGTTAGTTTCTTTATAACTTCCTTGCTGTTGTTGTTTTCAGGCCATAGCACATTCAGATCGTAAATCATCGTTTGGCAGTTGTACCTTATCTTTCTCTTTATGTTTACTATAGTTGTGGGTAAAATTTTCTATTAAATTTTATAAATACGTACGCGACAGATGTTGTGAGGCTTGTAAGGTTTTTTTTTGTTTGGGAAAAATACCGTTACCGAAATTTTCAAACACCGTCACGGATAAATATCCCCTGCCGCCGCGCGGGATTTTGGATTTCGATCGCATAAACTGCAATTTTTGAATTAATTCTATATATAATTTTTTCAAAAAAATCGAATCTGTGGTAACGGTTTTCTTACAAACTTGTTGATCAATTTTAAATTACGTTCAAGCATAAGATTATCTTAATTCGAATTTGCAAATGTACGATCGAGCGTTGCTAGGGAATGGAACAAAAATATGTGGATCTACCAAACATGTGCACTTAAATTTCAAATTGCGGCCATAAGGGGGAACCGTTAGAAGACACGCGTGCGGTTATTTATTTATTTTTCACATTTATTCTTACACTGTTATGCTTTAACATAAGCTTATATTCTTATGCATTACCCCGTCTATCTAAGCTTATGTACTGTTAATTACAACGCCAATTATAAAGCTAATGAACTTGGCGAACTGTCGAAAAATTCTAAGCCAGCCTGTCACATAAGCGTGAAAAATGTGTGGTGTTGTTCATGAAAGTGTGGACCTAAATATGGGTGCACGGTTTATAACACAATTATAATCTGCCTGGAGCCGTTTGTTTTACAATCTTTTTAAAAAATAAAAAGATAAGCAGTGTATTCTATTTTTGAGGTGTTGCACCGCCCACTAGGTTAAAATCTGATACTTGTGTTCCAGCAACAAAGGAGGCTTGTGTTAAAACAAAGGTGTCAAAACTCAAACCATCAGATTTAATCATATTTCAGCATCAATGGGAATCATTGCCGATCGTTAAAGGTAATTAGCCTATCATATGTCATCCCAATATTTAAGGATAAACGTTTCAAACATATATTATATTAAATTTAAATCATAGCTGCGATTCTGTTACTGCTCTTGGTATAACGCTCACTTTAAATTCATGCGCTTGTATTAATAAATGGACTGGTTTAGTGTTCATTTACAATTTGCATTAATCAATTTGCACAAGCTACAGTTATACATATGATATCTCATGATTTTGATTTTGTATGTATGCATGCTTAAGAGTGGATTTCGTATCGGATGTATTATCTGATGCACACTTAACAGTGGTGCTCTAATACAATTTGGATCGCGAAAAATTTCTTCTCACAATGACTATAGCATTCAAAGTTAAACCGGCAGCGGGTTCCTAGTCTCAGTTATATACAAGTTAAGCTTATGTTTATAGCGTGCAGTTGCCGTATAAGCTTATAAATTATCGGCATGACAAATGTTAAATTCTCGCTATCGTGAATTTTTTGGAAGATTTTTTATGCGCATGTTGTGGGCAAGCCCAACGATAATTGTTTCAAAATGGCGTGTATACCTAAAAAATACTAGGGCGCTAAACTTTTGAGTGGGCTGGCATTTGTGCGGATTTGGGCGTTAATTGATAAGGCTGTTATAAGTATGTTTTTTTTTATTTTAAAAAATTTTTTTTTTTATCAGCATAGCCAGTTGAGGACTATCATACGCATGGGCAATCAATTTTTTGGAATTCTGGATTAATTGCTTGTCGAGATTGTGACTCAATTAGATTTATAAAAATATCACAATATTTTATTCTTGTACTAGCTATTGCACCCTTGACATAAGATAGAGAGTCAAAAAAAATAAAAAATATTCATGTTTGATATGGATCTTTGCCTTTAATATGAAGTAAACTTGTTTGTTCGAATCTAGAGCTTGATCAACATCGACTACTTAGGAGTATCGTGGAAGTTGAATATGTCAATTGAAGATTTAAATCTATTGGTATCAAATATATTATAAGACTATTTTACTGCTCTTTATTGTGGAAACAATTACAGCTATTGGTTGGTTTGCATACTGATCAACCATAGCCAATTTGCGATCTATCGATAATAATATAAATCGATCTAACACTAGTTTAGATGTATCGCGATCCTTTTGTTAAATTTGTGTTTGTTGATATATATAAGGTTGATGTTGCACCGCACATATGTGTACGTACCCCTTTAAGAATTCGTATGGGGGGGGGTGCAGCCGTACCGCTGGCTTTGTCTATAAGCGTATAATCAACCATCTGGCATTCCATCTAAAAAATATGGTATTACAACAACAGTTTTGAAATCATCACAGCTGTGAATAGACGCGCTATTTTAAAATCGGCGGCGAATGAAATATAAATAGTTTTCCAATTCCCACTATTTTTTTTTTTTTTTTTTTTTAAACGGCTTATTTGTGCAACATTTCAACTGTGGTTAATACAACAGATCGTAAAACTGTACCAAATCAAGGTTTATTTCAAAGATTGAGATGAGACAACGATCTGAGGTGATAATTAACTTAATTAGCAGATCAGCACTCTTTGTTTAAATAAGCATAAATACTTATGGTACCTTTGCCTTAATTATAAGCTGGCTTGGGGCCTAATGGGCCGAATTCGGAGAACAACATATTATCTCTGTGGCATTGCACCAATTGACAAACAACCGCAACTAAGAGAGAGAGAGGGGGGGGGGGGGGGTAAGCTTGATTAACAGTTGTGATAAGCTAAGCCTTAGTTGATTAACTATAAATCAGATCTTCTCTTAGTTAATTCTTATTCTTATTGTGCCAATACAGTCGTTAACTTTGGGCCAGTCTACAATTGGGTTTAACCGATCTCTCATAAAATGATTGGCATAAGCTCGCGAACATTTTAGGATCCGCCTTTTGGATTCACTTTTTTGACTGGTATGATCATATCTACCGCCAATTCGTAAAAAACAAAAAAACAAAAAATTATGCGTATTGTACCTTTGTTATCCACAATTATAAACATATTGCTTAACGGTACTTTTGCAATAATCCAGCAAAACTATATTACTAATGCAATAAGCTTTCATATTCTAATAAAAAGAGATTGAATTTTTGCATCATATTTGAGGGGGTGGGTAGCCAGGCACTGACTGGAGG
>JAJLUN010000137.1:0-42574 GCA_030564365.1 Blastobotrys arbuscula | reverse complement strand
AACTTCGGTCTGAGTATTTTGAATCATTAATTTGAAGTCAGAAAAAAGGACTAGAACTGAAAACAGGGCACCAATGACTACTGTGGATGGCACAATTGAACATTATTATTATTTTTTAGTATAATTAGAACAGCTTTATGTATATTGCAAACTTAGCAGGTCTCTTTGCTACTTATTAGCGGACCTGGATAAAATAAATATTGGATTCTACAAAGTATAAGACGATTGTATTCTTAAAGATATATTCAAAAGTAGTATTCAAAAGTATAAACAAATTAGATGGATAATTTTCACATAGCTGTCCAATTATCCCAATAATCAATAAAATCACCACAATAAAATCACCATTACTAATAATTACCTAATTATTAGTAATCAACACATCACTAAAATAATGAAGGTTAAACCAAGCCATTGAGTAGTTTAGTACTCAGAAGCCAACAATAAATGATTTCTCACTCACTCACGGTGCCATCTAGACTCCAAAAACTTATTGACCACCGAATTGGCTATACCAAGAGACGGGCATTCACAAATTATCGATTGTTAAAGGGGCCAAATGATATCTTTAATCCATTGGCAAAAATCAACTTTGAAGGCTTTTGCGACAAAGATGACTTGACTAAACCTATGATGGATGATACTTTCAAGGGGTGTTATAATAGGCATGGGCTCAAGCATAACACCAGAATCCCATTATTAGGTGGAAAACTTGCTGAAGGTGAAGATGGAAAACCGCATCAAGCTTTCTGGCGGAAGCTCCAACCGATCGCCCACTAAAAATGGATTATAATTCATCCAATCTCGTCCAATAATGATTTCTTTCTGACTATTCATGTCCACGATACCCAATTCGATTTTACTGTTGTTAAATTCTCGTAAAAATGCGGTAACGGTGTGGGTAATGTAATGAATTTTGCTATCAAAGTTGACTTTAATCGATTTATCAAGTGGTTGTACGGTTGCATGGGTTGGGATTAAACTTCTATCAATCAAAGATATATCAGCACCGGTATCAAACAAAGCCGGAATAGTACATTTGTATCGAAATTTAATTTTGAGCATTTTTCTAAAACAATATTCCGTCTGGACCATTGACGGGCTCTTGGTCAATGGCCTTATTCTTTTCCCTGGCCTGAGACTCGTTCATAATCTGAGGATTCTGAGTCTGTACCTTCTTTGTTTCATCGTACCGCTGGTTCCTTCTTGATGTTGTTGTAAAACTCATTAGAACCTTTTCGGTTGCTGTTGAAACTGTTGCTGTTGTTGCCGGATTGATTTTCTTTCTTTTGCTTATTATTGTTCCGATTGTTATATGGTTTTGACTGGAAATCTTTATTTCCACATTCCTTTTTTGAATGTTTCGATCTACATTTCAAACACCAGTTTTTTTAAATGTTTTTCAACTAAATTTTCGACCATATTCAATCTATAAGCATCGGTGGTTGCTAAGGCGAACTTTTCTTTCAGGCTTGGCGTATTGGGTGCTAAACTGAATTCTCCTAAAACAAATTTATATGCTTCTTTAAAATTGGAACCTGTATTGCATTGGAAGGTGAAAAATCTTTTTTGAAAATCATTGGTAACGAGGGTGCCGGTTTTGATGTCTTGTTGAATGTCTGAGAAAACTTTCGCGAACTCCGTATCTTTGGTTGGTTTTGGGGTATCGGTATCCATGTGAATGTTCATCACGATCTCTTTTTTGGTAGGATTAACTCTATTTTTGTAATTGGTTGGATATTAACTTCCCACATCGAAATAACCATTTTGTGTTTTATTTTACCAAAAACCATATGTTGAGAAAAAAAAAAAATTTGTAGTATCTAGCTGATCAAAGTGGATGAAAATATCGTAAAAATGTTGTACTGATCGATAAAAACCAACCGCATTCGTTTTATCTTTTAGTTCAATGATTTACTACTCCAGCAGTTGCCTCCTTCTGCATTCCGCTTTTCAAAGCTCGCCACTGTCCCAGTCTCGTCGTCACATGATACGCCTACTTGTGGTATCTGCTGGCAATTTGTAGCACACGAATACCCTTTACCTTTACAGTTATGAGCACTACTCATCCCTAGCAACTTCCCACATCCATCGCCTTGCGTCTTCCTGATGCCATAGCTTTTATTGTTACAAGACAGCTGGACTTTCGTGACACTTATAAGCACATCATTATCTTCAAATATTTGTTTGACTGTCTTACCGTTGTGTTCAAATTTTTCATAATCACCGTCTGATGTCATTACCTTACCACTGAACATCAGATGTATATCTTATTGGTAATATTGTTAATCACATCTTTATTAGTTACTTCTTGCATCAAATCCATACCTTGGTCTTGACTCTGTACACAATACGAAGAACTTGCCATAGCAAGGAGTACAATGATCGGTTGTAAACAACTCAACGTCCATGCCATTTTCGCGAATATCAATCAGTAACCTAGTTATCAGCTGTACTTCTTTGTACCCGGGTTCTATGGTGTGTAAGTATAGTATATAAAATTTACAACCTCCGATATACTTGTAAAACTGTGTTATGTTCGTTCCCGCTAATTGCTCGTAGTTAAACCCTTCTAAAGTATCAATATCTACTTCAGATAACATTTACTGCACTTTGCCCACTGTTCAATATACAGGTTCTCTAAAGATTAATTATCAAGAAAAGTTCTTTAACAGTGAAACCTGTAGATACTAAGTTACTCAATAATGATTGCGTGTTGTGATGCAAAGATTCCAATGACTGTATAAAACTATATACCATACTGCTCCCAGCTGTAGCGCACGATACCGCTGCGGCTTGATCTCTATCATTGATATTACTGAGAGGTCTGACAAAAGTTGTGATATATCAATGTCTATTTATTGACCGCCCATATGACGTCAATTATCGTATTTTAATAAAGAAGAGATCAAAAAAAAAAAATTGTGACTAGCCAGTCCAGGTTGAGAGTAACTTCATGATCCCTTAGGGGTTTTTTTGAACTGCTTTTCCTCTACGTTTTGCTGATTTATGGTTTGTTATTATTTAGTGTTATTATTGGATTATTTTTTTGAAAGAATAAAGAAATGTTTTCTAGTATATGTATTGTTTAAATAAGAATAAAGAAGAGATAAAAAAAAAAAAATTTCGTAGATATAGTTGCTAGTTCTTGTAGCTTGATAATCTGTGGAAATTGAAAAAAAAAAAAAAAAAATATCGTCTTTTTTTTTTGTTTTTTTTGTGGATGGCACAATTTGAACATTATTATTATTTTTTAGTATAATTAGAACAGCTTTATGTATATTGCAAACTCAGCAGGTCTCTTTGCTACTTATTAGCGGACCTGTTCCAGATTGAAAACGGTATTTAGCGCTCGTATAAATATCATTAGGATATTTTTATGTATATTGCAAACTCAGCAGGCCTTTTCACTAATTTTTAGCGGATATGGATAAAATTAAAGACGACTCGGTATTCGCTCGCTAACAATAAACGGGTGAAACATCAATAATTATAATCCCTCTCCTGGGTAACATTATACTCCAATAAGTATAGAGTTTTTAAAGGCGTTGGAATTATTGGTTTGAGGTTGGCTGTTTAGATTTTGGCTGCTTTGAAATCTTTTTACTAGACGAAACAAATATTTGTTACCAGTCCAGACAGACAAGCTGTATGTTCATGTCCCACGTTTTACATAATAGTTACACTCTTTGTCCAAGTTGGAATACACTGACTATATTAAAGAAATCCATCGAGAAAAATAGTATCTATGCATATGGGATAGCTATCACTATAATACTTCTATAAATATATATATATCTTGAACTATTATTTGTGCCCTTGTATCTGACGGATGCAGAACTTAATTTTTGCCAGAGCTAAGGAGTGGTTATGCTTTGTTGTCAGATTGAGCTTAAATCTCAAATCGCCAATCATTGTATATAGGAATCTTTTAATCGAGATTTTGGTATATCTAGCTTGATCTAACTTCAACTCAAGATTCAGTTCAACTAAGTATATTTGTCCCAATCAACTTAGTCCAAAACCTTGATATAGTAATTTACTTAATTACACTATTAAATGGACAATCCCTGTTTGACGGGGTACTCTTGCCCTAGAATGGATTGATAAAGTATATATGAAATGTATCAATCGCCTTGGAAAATTATGATTTCTGGCCCTTTTATAAGCATTAACCACTATACGTAATGTGCAGTTTTTTTCGAAAACAGCAAGAAAATCGTTTGAAACGTCATGTGCCTTAACGAGACTACAATATCGGGCAAAATATAGTTAGGTATATGTAATTATTATACTTGTGTATTTGCTGAATTCGAAAAAGGAACAAACGTACCGAAGGCTACCAAAGAAAACTATAAAAGCATGGATGTTGCGCATCATCAAAGGGCATATGGTGCTATTGCTAAAGTTGATAATAAAACATTAAGATTTTTGTTGCAAGATAAGGCTCTTGTTAAACGTGAACAATTTGAGCTTGAGCCTGACTATACCTTAGATGAACGATGTGGCATGGCTCCTCAGCAGCATTGATAACTGTAATAAAAAAATTTACAATTAATATATACGAAAGCCTTTTTGGGTAAGATACTGGCAGCTATTAATACGCAATTTTTTTACGTTCCTATTAGGCATTGTTTTAAAATAGTAGAGTGGTACCAATAAGGAAGTAAGCCGCATAAGGCTGATTCAGACAGTATATGTCTCAACTAAGTTTCTTTTAAAACTATTCCCAGATATGTGGGAACTACCTAAACTTATCCCAGGAATTATTAAAATAGGTGATTGTGATATTTTAATTTTCCATTATTGTGGTAAGCACACGTGGAGGAGATATACCCTAGAAATCCGAGAAAAAATAAATTTTTAAATCATACTCTGTGTAAGTTCTAATGAGACGATTCAACTATAAATAACGATCATCCAACATCTATAAATAATGTTCATTACCGAATGGCTGGTACTTTGAATGTTCGAGTATAAATGAAAGTATATATATTGTTATTAAAAAGTTACGGTTCATAAGCTGTTAGAAACTAGGTTTTTATAAAAACCCAGGTTGGCTATTGCTTTTTTAGAGATTTAAACGGCAAGGATCGATGTTTAGTCAAAGTTTCGGTGTAGCAATATTACGGTTGTTCGACCGTATACTCAGAAACCATCTCGACTTTTTTTGTTGGTATTATCGTATTTTAAATCCTACCCTTTTCTTAGTACCCACCCTCTTGGGCGCCAATCAAATGTAAACTTTTGGAATTCTCAGCATTCTTATTCAAAATCCGCTTTTTTTTTTTTTTCTTTTCTTTCTAAATCGCTACTTTTTTTACATATTTTGTCCTAAAACTACAAACTTCACTATTTTTAATGAATCATGAAATAGCTTAGAGGGTGAATATAATGTTACCCTCCCACACAAGAAAAGAAATCTAAACTTTTATACATTCTAAGCCACGCTTGAACTCTATTATACTACAGATAATTTAAATAAATCTATGCCTTTTTATTAGGATTAATATGAATACATGTGGAGCCGTTTTAAAATGTGCTTGTTAAACACATGTTACTCTACTTTGTCTTTTTATTTCATTTTATGCGCTATAACGCCCGCGCGTGGATCCGCGGAGTTATCCATATGTGTAATTAAAGCCGTTACGCCTCAACATCAAAACAACAAATAAATTAGAAAACTGTCTCCCTATTTATGCGAAGTTGTATTAAGCTTACAATATATGTGGACTCTATAGCTCCAACAGACATGCGGCTATTTCCAGGTTGTTTTACTTTTAAAATCGGCTGATTTTTTTTTTTGATTTTTAAAAAATAAAAATAAGGGAGCAGACGTGTGATGTATGCAACTGCAAGATTTGCCAACCACTTAATATTTTTTATGCTTATAATGCACGTACTACACTACTAACTTAACTTAAGTTGGTTCTTATATCGATATCATACAATAAGTTATTATCTTATGGATGGCACATCAAATAAACATGCATAGGTTGAGTTTAATTGATATTCAGTGAAGTAATATCAGCTTATCTTTGCAGTGTTTAATGCTCAACAGATAACAAGGGTTCCCCATTTTCAAAAACGCATTTAAATGGCTCAGACATGTTCATATACTTTGATAAACAAATATTTTTTCAAAGACTTTAAGACCAGGTTACCCTCGTACTTAGTTTAAGCTTAGAAAATACGCTGCTTTGTGATTCGATATACTTATATAATTTTTATAGATAACCCATAGATTAAGTTGTGATTATTAAGCTAGTAATGTTGACAAGGGTATGTATACCCCACTTTTGGTCTTGTTACATATACCCATTGCAGAGCCGTTATCCTTCGAGGTAACGAGTATTTAATTGATAGTTTGCATATCGCATTTAAGAAAAGAAACATCCAAACCAGTTTACATGTAGTTACTGAATTTATTTCTAGCTAACAGCATAGACGTCCTCCCTATATAGGTATAAGCATACAGTCTGCATTTGCAGAACAAGATCGAATAGAGAAAGTATATTACGCATTTTCATGTAGCGTTGTCAAAACGAAAAGCGTTTGAAATTGCTCTCACTTAATTATTTGAAATCATAGGAACATTAACAGCGGATACTTATAAATTAGATGTGGTGTAGCTTACATGTATAAGTTTTTAAATTATTATCATCCTTACTCTAAGCTATGATTAAAAAAGGAAAATAAAAATAATGACTTTAAATTTACCATCAGGAGCATTGATTGAATCTGAATTTAAAGATTCGTCTTGATTTAGATTCTAAGGGCTAAAATTTATAAAGTTGTCGCTCTACTGAGGCTTGTGCGTTTTAAGGGTTTTAAGGAGATATGCTTAACTCTTTTTCGAGTAGCACGCATGCGGCTTTAATGACCTCAAAAAATTTTTTTTTTTAAACAAAATAGTTGCAATATCATAGGCTTGAATGTTTATTCGTTAAAGCTTAATTTGAATCGGTACACGGCTTTATTATAGCTATCCATTGAGTAACAATTTGTTCAAATAGTTTAAAAATAAGTTTGGACTAAAAATCATTCCATATTTATCTAGTGAATCTTTTTTTGAATAGCTTATACATTCTTAACTGTACTTCCGATCCTCCCACACCCCTCCCTCCTCAACACCAAAATCATATTACGAGCTTTGCTCCCTGTTCAAAAAATTATATTCAAAGCATGATCGCACCAGGGAATTTTTTGGTGCTGATGATAATGCATCCAGCCTAGACCAGCAGGATTATGTAATTAATTCACGCACCATGGCTGCAAATTTAAAGACAATTGATTTTAGCTGGTCCGCGGACACAAAAAGTCTGAAGAGATAATAAAAAAAAAAAAAAAGATAACACTTGAAAGTTAAAGCTTACTGAGTGGTTAAACTACTCCACTTATAGTTTATAGGCGTGAGTATATAGTGTTTTGACGGACTTCTTAAAATGTGCAATACCGAATTCGTATAGATGCATTTAATTTGGCATACACCCTTTTCCTGTGTAAACTAACCTTGTAAGATTTTTAAAATGAAATGACATAAATTATGCTAGAATACTAGAACCGAGCCGTCTTGGAATCGATTTAAACTTGCGGCAATGGTGCAATTCTATTAAAAATGTAATGGTAATTAAATTACCTTGATTTTTAGTGGTCGTTAAAAGAATATATCATTAAAAAAAAAAGTCATTCTATATAATTAGAAGAGTTAGATAATTAAAAATTGGTTTGACAAAATAGTCAAAATAGAAAAAAAAAGTGTCATCAAAAACAAAACAAAAAAATGGTCTTTTTGCTGGTGATACTTGTGAAGCATTCCAAATCGTGATTATTTGATATAGGCATCAACTGTACATCAAACAAAGCTTTCAAAAAGTAATGCTAACAAGTGCCATGAGACCTTGGCCGATCGATATAAAGTACCTATAGCTTGTATTTTTATTGCTTTTTGAAGAAATTAAATAAGTGTTGAAATTAGTGTTCGGTAAGAGATAGCAGCTCTTTTGAATAAATAAATAAAGTTTGTGGTTTTTTCTTTTGCATTTGGTAGTTTATCTTCTATATTTCATCATATCAGCCAAATGGTTTTTACCAAAAACTTTCCGTTCTTCATGTTGAACCTTTAGAATAAATTGTTGTTGGGATAGTTCAGGTTGTCGATAAATCTTCTTCCAGACATGAAAAACTCTGTCTCTAACTGGTGGTAAGCCCATTCCTCGTGTAACATCTTTAATTTGCGATAAATTTTCACGGTGTGAATCAATGTTGCCATATCGGCCATGAATATATAACGCTAACAGTTCATCTGTTTTTTCAATTGGAAGCCGCTTACATAGCTCAACCATAACATGTTCTGCGTCTCGAAAACGGTAAAAGATCTTTTCACCCATTATTGTTATATTTATTTCTTTGATAGTATGATTATTATTGTTTAGTGGTTTAGATTTGTTTATCATAAAATTAAATCAAGAAAAGGAGATTGTGTGTTATTTATATATACATTTTTTTTAGTTGAAAAAAAAAAAAAAAAAAGTAACGAAACAATTAAGATGTGAGACATTGAACCTCAAAAAGTCCATGGCCATAATTTTTTTTTCCCTTTTTTCTTTTTTTTTTTTTTCCTAAAAGACAAAAAGCAAAAAAGACCAGGGGAGGTGACATAATTATGCTCGGAGTGGGAAATTTATTACTGTAGTACGCTAATCTAACTAGCCTATCATCAGATAAGTTAGCCCTTGGCCAACCCTGACCGGGTTAGTAGACCTGAATTCTTAAGATCTGATCTCAGATCGTTTCAATCTCAACAGACCGGTTTTTGGCCTATGACCGACGTACGTGTTTATTAGATCGTTTGTTTATAAAGCAGTTATCAGAATCTGTAGAGGGGTGACAGGGAACAGTGGATTGTTACGTTTCTATAAAACAATGAACCTGTTTACGTGCAGAATACAACATAATCATAAAGTCCAAGGTGGTAGAAAAAAAAAAAAAAACAACCCCAAAATCTATTATTGTATTTTTGGAATTTGAATTACCATAACAATATTTTGGAGAACGTTATAAGATAGTAAATTAAAGAAAAAAGCACAGTAATGTTTTTTTTTTTTTTTTAATCATGTCATCCAGCACTTACTCCTATGTTTTCTGTTTATTGCTAATGCTATTGTCCTTACGGTAATTTTCCTGATAATATTTAGAAAATAATTTTAATTTGTGAATGGGAGATTAATAATGGAAAACCGCGAAATATTTAGTGCAATTCTCCTTTCAATGCTCACAAAAATAAAATATTCTATGAAATGAATCGATGAATACATGTAGACTTTTTGTGGCACAAACATGTAGAGTTCTCAATCAAGTAACGGACAGATATCTCTTTTTTTTCTATTTTTTAAATTTGCTATGCTTGAGGGTTTAGGTTATTGGAAAAAAGACCGATCAAAAAAAAGTTTTGGCCCGTCGGTAAGCTGAAAGTAAAAAAAAAGAACTAGGCGAAAAAGAGGGATGAGTTTTTTCATGATTTCACATCTGCAGGAGAAACACAAAAAGCAAACAATAAGGTCCACAAAAAGTATGAGCCCCATGAGCAGGCTTTCTTTAGGATATCCCATTTCCTTTGCCAGTGCTACAGTATCATTGGTAGATCGAAGAAAAAAGAAAAAAAGAAAAAAGGGTCAAATAGATGAGAATCCTAACATGACTTTTCATTTTCCTGAATTTCACTCAGTGTCTTCACCTTCCGTCAGATATTAATAGGGAATCAAATATCAATTCTAAATTCAAGTCTACAAAAAGAGGTATTATTAATCGGCCAGTGCACCCGGAAAACGACAACTGACTTGATTGACTATTTCAATTAGTTTAAAATCCCAATATCCGTGGACAATGAAAACTGGTGTTTGCCATATGTGGCACTATGCATGGGAGAAGGTTTAAACTATAAGCCATCGATTTAGGTCTACAATGTCGATAGCTGGACCTAATTTTTCATTTAGAGCTTACTAGTACTTAAGTATTGATTCCACTATATATCTTATAAGCTTGGGTAATTGATAACTAACCTAATCCGGTTAGTGTGACTTATCCATTCTGCATTCTGCGCTATGGAGTAATTAAGTTACTGATACCAGTTTAGTTGCGCTTACCTGATCAACGTTCGAAAAAGGTGTCGGCTGTGACCTATGCATGATGATTAACATGGCTCAATGACAATCACTAAGCGACAATCAACTACTTAAGTTTCCGGTGGTCTATAAGAATTCCGAATAAGCTATGCTTGTGATTAATTTGCTCATTTCAGAATGAAAAAAAAAAAAAACGAGCTGCGATAGTTCATGTTTATATACTTTAATAATTTAATAATTCTATAGTTCACAATGGGATAATATATATATATATCTATGATTATACGCACACACTCCAAGGTTTTATAATCAAAGTGAAAATTTTCTCATATTTTAAAACTTTTCACTGTACAACCCGCTGTGTTACTATAAAAACCAAATAAAAATTAATACAACATTGAATAATATTACTTGAGCGCAGCGTTTAAATATGTATCACTCCAAGATTGGCAACCAAGAACCCATTGTAAGGCTCAATTGGAGAAAAGTTCGTTTTGGGGGAAGGAGGGAGGAGACTTCGAATCAAATCACAGCTTGAGTAAGAAAAAAAATCAACCCCAAATTCTCAAAATCAATTGTGATCTGTATTTTTTTCATTTGAATCTTAAACATGAATTTTTATTTATTATAAATCTAGCACTGTAGTGATTAATAGGATTTCTGCATCATGCGGCTCCTTAGCTTGCAAGTGCAGCTATTCAATTAAAGATTCTCGCATAAATGTCTCGACTGTGGGATGAAACTAACTCGACAAGGGCTTTAGGGCTTGAATGCTGCATGCTTGAAGCATTCTAATTGACTGATTAACCTGCAGCAACAAGCCTGGGTTTTTTCAAAGTGGCATGTAATGAGTTAATTGTTATGCGAGCAGGAGCATGTTAATATATTAGCATATGGACGAGGAATCTCATTTGAGGGAAAGAGGGGGAGGGAATTAGTTAAGCATTGACAGGCTGAATAATTTTTTTAACGGTGTTTAAACTAAGCAACTTAAAAACTGATCAAAGTAACGTAACGCTGAGATGAGCTTTATATCGCGCATAAAAGACGTTCTATTTTGGATAAAATTACCGCTAATTGATTATATCTGAGTAGACCTCATATGGATATTTTAAGAATTGAAGAATTGAATATGTAAAAACATTTTGATATAAGTCAGAATTAGTCGTAGCCAGTCAATGAGTGGGAAGTATGTACATGCCTATACAGAAAAGTTAATTAGTACTCCGACAAAATATGGTATCATAATTTTAAGCATATATTATATGCACAACCCACAAAATTATTGCAGATAACTCTCGATATCTTATAACTTGAAATCGTGGCATAGGCACACATCCAAACCAAAATTTATAAACAATTGAGTTTATCTAGGATATTAATAGGAGTTTTTTTTTTTACTCGAGGGTAATAAGTCTATATTCACAAGCGAGACTAGGTTAACCCACTTTTCATTATAATTCATGTAAAAATATATACCACCAAAAAAAAAAAAAAAAAATAATGGCTCTACATTATAACCCTTTGACTGTTATAAATAAGCTCCTTCTGATATATACATCTTTACGATGGGAAATAATTAAGGCTGTAAGCCTCAGAACCATGTTCCTTTATTTGACAGTTTTTATGAGAATAAATGCCAAAAAAAAAAAAAAATTTAAACCTAGACGTATAAATAAGATACCTGTATCCGTTGCCTTTCTATTTAAAAAAAAAAAAGTTAAATAAAGGAGACAATAGATTAATCGTAGGTTTAATACTAGACTATTATTGAATTCTTTCGATGGACATCTGCAATGATACAAAGGGGTTCATTCATTCTCCTTCCCCGCTCGGAACATGATTTGATGATAGAAATCGAATAATCCATGGTGGCTATAAGACTTTTCTATACGCGTAGGAATCCATAATAAAACACACTACAAATACGCAGAATCCCGCTGGAAAATTTCCACACCACTTGCCCAATCAGGAGTTAAATAAATGGTATGGATTTCTATAATTACATCCCTCGCGATCCAGTTATGACACTGAAAAAATACCAGCCTTCAAACTTACAGCACAGAGGAGGTAAAAATAACAAACGTTGCAACGGGGGTTTTTATAAGCATCGCTAACCAGGTTTCCTTGGTCAGGGATATTAACATCATATCGTTTATACTCATGCGGAACCGCAATGCTCTCAATTTTCTTCATTGCGATTTTTTTTTTTTTTTTTAATTTCGTCACTATTTGAAAAAATTTGACACATAAGAAACAGCCAGGGATGATGAGGGATACGATACTTCCTCGGCCACCCCTGACAACAACAAGTTACTAATGTCCAAAGTTTTTACCGTCACGGATATAAAATTTCGAAAAGCATAAGTTATGAGCTTCACAATTTTTATATTGGTCCCAATTATTGACGCGCAGTGTAACACGTTGAAACCAATTTTTGTTTTACTGCATAAACACCTTATTAATCTAATCAAAAAAGCCACCACGTAGACAATTTTATCAATTGATATATATCAAAATAACAAACAAAAAAATGGAAGAGTTTGCCCCCGGGCTAAAGTCATTCGACGCATTTCCTAAAGTATCTTCGTCATATTCGATTCGATCTACAAGAGGTGGGGCAGTCACTTTGCTGCTGACGACCGTATGCTTATTTATGGTTTGGGTCCAGATGGCCCAATATATTGGCGGGGTGGAAGAACAGCAATTCTCAGTTGATAACGAAGTCTCAAGTAATATGCAAATCAATTTAGATGTTACAATTAATATGCCTTGCGAGGGTATCACGATTAATGCTTTGGACCAATCAAGAGACCGACTATTTGCATCAGAATTATTACAATTCCAACAAGTTGACTTTGATGGGTCCAAGCATCACTCTTTTCGAGAAGAACAACAATTTGATAATTTCCATTCAGTTTTGAAACGAGCTAAAAAATCTAAATTTAAAAAGAGAAAAGCCAGTCCAAAAGGCCAGGCTTGTAGAATCTATGGATCGTTGCCAGTGACAAGAGTTACTGGGGATTTACATATCACAGCAAAAGGATATGCATGGTTTGATAGGCAAGTCTTGTCAATGAGTGAGTTTAACTTCACACATGTTATTGATGAATTTTCGTTTGGCGATTTCTATCCAAAAATAGTCAACCCATTGGACGGTCTTTTGGCGACAACTCAAGATAACTTGGCGATTTATCAATATTTTATGAGTGTGGTCCCATCTACTTATGTTAGTTCTACTACCGGCCAAGTTGTTGATACCAATCAATATGCAGTAACTGAACAGGCGGGTACATTAAATCCACAAATTGGCAACCCACCAGGCATTTTTTTCAAATATGATATGGAGCCGATTAGATTAACCATCACTGATGCTCGAATGCCTTTCACACAATGGTTAGTAAGGTTAATCAACATCTTGGGTGGTTTGGTCGTTTGTACAAGTTGGTTGTATAAACTATTTGAATCTTCATTTATGAAATTGACTGGTAAAAAAGGAGCTGGAGCTAGAACTTTGCTAGATACTGGCACTCAAGAAGAAAATGAAAAAGAAATGTGATAAAGCTTACACAATTTATATATATTTTTTTTTAATTTTTTTTTAGAATTAATATTTCAATTATTTATTATTTATAATATCAATAGTAGTAAAATGATTAAGCATGACCAAAGATTTATCGAATAAAGCAGCGGAGGCGAATTGTTCAACTCCGGTGTCGAGTTCAATTGTTCACCAGTGGCAATGACAACCGCCAGCTGATTTACATCCTTGGTAATACGAGATTTTGGAGGTTTTGATGTTCGGGTGACGAATGCAACGTTTGTGGCAGTGACCCAATGAACATTTCTGTTTTTGTCTGTGGACGGGTAGGTTGTAGTATGTGTGGAAACAGAGGTTACTAAAAATGGAGTGGTCGGTTCTGCTGATGGAAGTTGTGGTTCAGTCCTGGTTCTAGCGTCATTAGCAGTGTCTATTTCATCTTTGTTCTGATCTTGGGGATCTTGAGAATCAGAAGCTTTAGGAGACTGGTCAGATTTGACGCTAGACTTTGAAGCCTTTGCTGAATTGGTCATTGCTGATTTGTGGCTGCTTGGAGTTTTGGTACCCACAGATTTATCCCTGGATGGAGATGTTGATACATTTGAAGAATCTTTAGATTTGACAACACTAGAGGGGGTCTTTGTTGAAATCCTGTTAGTTTTCATTTCCTCATTTTCGAATTTTGATAATTTATCAATTTGATCGCCTGTCGTTGTAGAGAGTACCCAGCCTGACGAAGATTCATCATTCTTGTTATCTTTATTTTTATTTGGAGATTTCGATGTAGATTTTACAGACCTTGTTACGACACTACCGCTAACAGTGATTTTAGTGTTTACACCTTTAGTATTGTTTCCTTTGGTATTAATACTTTTAGCATCGCCATTAATGGGAAGAAGCGTGACAGAAGTTTGATTTAGATCTTTATTCTCACCTTGTGGATGTTTACCAGGACTTGAAATGTTTACCTTCTTATCACCGCCGTTAGATCTTGGCGATTCAGAAGCAGCAGCAGAAATAGAATCTGTAGTGGATGATGGTCTTACTGATCTTGGTACCCCAGTAATTTTATCCTCAGCTATAGATTTAGTGGAGCCTGTTGCAGGCTTGTTAATAACTTTGGATTGAGAAGCACTAGCTTGAACTGCGTGATTGTCATCCACGTTTGTTGTAGTAGTCTTGCCTGATTTTACTAGTTTCGAACTTTTTTTATTAACACTATCAGCAACAGCATAGTCATTATCATCATCATTATTATTATTATTGTCATTTGTAGTTGATATAGTGAGATTGGCAGGCGTCTTGGTCGTGATTGCTTTAGCGTTATCATGTTTCATGGTAGTAGCGGCTTTATCAGCCTTATTTTGATTGATGTCAATGATTGATTCTTGATTATCACCGCCTTTAGGTGCAACTTTGGCCGAAGCACTATTTTTGGCCGCAGCTGGCTTGAAACTAGCTTTTGAGGTTGAACGCCCTTCGGTATTAACAACAGCGGTATCTGACTTAAAAACGGATGATACGATCGACTTTCCAGCGGTTGGGGTTGATGAGCCTGGTATGTCAGGGGTTGAGATGACGGTAAATGTTGGTAAGCCGTTTACATTTGTTAAATATTTTTTGGCCATGGTTTTCACTATTCTACCGTCTTTATCAGTTGATTTTGGTTTCGTGGTTGGCGTGCTAGAAATACCATCTGATTTCCCATCGTCTTTTGGTTTTGAGTTTTGTATTATTGAAATCGACACAGAGTCCACCAAAGTAGTTGCATCGTTCTTATCAGTATTTTGAGCGCTCGAATCCTTTTGACTAACTTCTGCGTCAATTTTTTTGGTCGTTGTATTTTTCTTGGAACCTTTATTTGACTCAGATGCTTTTGAATTGATAGTAGTAACCTTTTGGGAACGGTCAGTGACGACCTGCAAACTCTTTGTACCTACCGAGTGTAACGATAATGTCAGTTTGGTACTACTGCTACTTTCCGGCCTAGGCAAGCCAGTCAAGTCGTAGATAGTAGCGCTTTCAGCACTTGATACCACCACATCAGTTGATACCGTTGCATCACTACTTGCTCGTCGTGTACTGCTTTTTTTGATAACGGTACTGGTCTTAGTATCCCATGGAGTGAGTATAGCAGAGGTTGGTCTCAACGAAATGACAGTACCGCTAAAAGTACTAGTCATCAAAGAGACTTCATTGCCGGTGGCGGAGGATGAAAAAGACCCCGCCGCCGCTCCAACATCCTCTTCATTATCAGATGCCGATCTTTTAATATTAGATGATGAATCAGATCGAGATTCAGATTTCAAATCTGATTCAGACGTGACAGGATTCAATTTAGATATCGAGATGACGTGGTATGAAGAAGAAGAAGAAGAAGAAGGAGAAGAAGAAGAAGAAAATTCGGGGGCTGAAGCATCGCTATTAATTAGTTTTGGTTTAGGTAATGGTGTTGAGTTCATTACTGTTGACTCCAAAGTACTAGTTGCAGAACTCGAATGGGTATGAGAAGTAGTGGTCAGAGTACTCAAGTCATAGAGTGTAGGTAAAGTCACACTGTTGGAAGCAGTAGTTGAATCAAATAGTTGTAAAACTTCACCGGTATTATAACGATTTCGGATGTTAAGTTCTACATCAACAACTAAGGCATTGGCGGTAGTAGTGGATATTAAAACCCACCATCCCATAGTTATGATTGGACATTTTTTCCATACCATGATCCTTTGGTGATACAATAATGCTACTCGTTTATGATATATGAATTGAGAAAACTCTCGATTTTTTGCTTATTGAATATAAAAAAAAAACCAAGAACAAAAAAAGAATCGCAGTCATTTGCTAACTACAGCCTTTATATGTATATTTTTTGTAAGTCTACAAGACCATCGAATTAGATGCAGCAACTACGTACGTACAGTAGTGATGGATGTAAAATGTGGGCAGAAAAAGTCACCTTTTTTTATTATTACCAATTGCTTCCAGCAGGTTTGTGTGAAATATGAACCTTATGAAATAACAATAAAAATAAAGAGTTTAAAAAAATAAAAAAAAGCTATTTTTGATATAAAAATAATAATAATTCCTCTTCTTTTCTTGTTGCTTTGGCTGCAGTGAAATGGCAATAGGGTTTAAAAATATATATGCAAAAGCTTTTTTCATATCAAAAACCCTGTTTTTAAATCTTTAATTTTGTTGTAGACAAGGTAAGTAAGACCCTATGTAGTATACCAATTTAATAACGTTGTACATGCATACCTCTGACATAACCACCAGGTGTGTGTAGTCGAACTTTTGGAGATGCTTAATAATAGACTAAAACCAAAACAAAAAAACAACAAAACAAAAAAAATTATTCTCAATGCTGTTGCGCAACGTTGGATATGCTTCTGTTATAATAATAAACATTTCAAAAATTTTTTTTTTTTTTTTTTTTAATTATAATATCGTGATCATGGTTTGCCTCAATTTCTTATAAAGTGCTTATTTTTATATATATCTCGTCGCTGCATTATTTAAAAAATCATATTTTGAATATAATTAGTCCACACATTATTTCTTCGTCGACTCCAGCTATCCAAAAAATGCCAAATTTCAGCATCCGCTGGAGAAAATTTCTCAATTTCCTTAACCTCTGGATCCTCATGGTGCAGTAACCTTGTCCTTGCTTTCATAACTGTGGCATCTGGTTCGCGAACTTTTTCCCAAGAAGGTTCAACCCCAAATCCCAAGTCCCATTCAATAACTTCATCAATTTTATCTCCATTCCCGTCTTTTTCAATAATTCTATTATTAATATCAGTACTCTGCCGTTCCCATAATAACCATGTAGTGTTGGTAATCGTACTGATTTGAAACATTGCGTCCTTAACAAACAATAATTTTCTATCAATGCTGGTGTGGAAAGGAACGCTTTTTGCAGTTAAAATATCAATGAACTCATTGGTTTCCAAATCTTGCGCATACTTTGCTTGTTCCGCAGTGATTTTAGAATTTTGAACTGTATACGCCATGAACGTTAATGGATGTGGTACAGGTACAATTGTATAAAAGCCACTAGCAAAGCCAGGATGGGTTTCAATGGTTGGAATTCGTTTAGCTGAACTAGAGGAACCAACACATGGATTCCCACATAGTTCCTTTGGAGCCTGCAACAATTTTACATCGTCCTTTTGCAAATCTTCAACAAATGATAAAGTCGCTCGAGTTGGTGGGCAACTAATTTTACTATCTTCATTTTTAGGACATACTTGTAGCCTTTTACCAATATCAAATGCTTCACTGGTAAATTGTCCCTCATACCAATCAGAAACAACTACACCTTGTGGGTATCTTTTGAGAAATGCGTGGTGTAAATGCCCATTCATGATTTCGGCAACTTCATTACTGGATTTTTCCTGACCATCAAACATTAATTTGACATTTTCTGGGGAATAAAATGCTACCAAATCTTGTATTTGTTCATCAAATGAATCAACCAAAGGCGGTTTATCAGTTTCAACTTGGTCATCATCATTTGATAGTATACCCAAATGACGTTGAGGACCATTAACAATATCATCAATCAACGGTTGTGCTAGTGTGACGCTAGAATGGATGAAATCTAATGAGCTTTTATCTTTATTATCCAAAATTAATCGAGTTGGATGATCAAACTGACAATATCGCAAAAACTCCAATGTATCTTCATCATCTGCACTCATTGGAACTACTTGATGATTGGTCAATATTCCAGCACCTTTATTAACCCAGGCAAAAAAACGTTGGAATTTGGTCTTATAATCAGAATCATAACTTGTACTATTCATAAACTTTTCATAATCTGGATGTTCTACACAGTCCTTTTCAGTCAACACCACGGGTTCCAAGCCATAAGCCCACCAACTTCTTTGCCACACTTTAACAATCTCTTTTTCTTCTGTTGCCTCTTTGTCGTTTAAAAATGTGTAAATTTTGCATCTATTCTGTTCTATTGGTTCTTGAATTTGAAAAGAATCTTCGTAAACAACTGGTTTTCTCCATATAGAATTTGGATTCACGTGGAAAATTGTACCGTCGTCTATTAATTTGTAAAATTCTGTATCCAACTCTTGGTTTGTTTCTACATATTCTTTCAACCCTTTGTAATAGTCTTCTATTGATTGTCGATGCGGTAATGTATAATATACGAATAAAATCACCAGTGAGAGTGTTATTGAGACGCTTATAAGACGTCGTTTAACTCTCTTTTCAGACCATGCTTCTCTAACCATTTTGTATTATGTGTGCTGTGAAAAAGAAGAGAAAAAATAATATATATTTCTGTGTTCCACCCCTTTTTACCAAATTTTTTTTTTTTTTATTACCAAAATTTCTATAATCGTCTTCTCTTTTTTTTTTTTTTTTATTATTATTTAGTTAGCGAGCTCAGCATGTTATATATATATTGAGGGTATAAAGGCGCAATATAAAAACACGTTAAAGATTTTATGTAATACTGCGTCAGTCATCCACAGGCTTGAAAAAATACATAAAAAAAAAAAAAAAAAAAAATTTTCACCAAAAATCAACTATTTACTATCTAAACTATCTAATGAAAAACCCCACACAGTTGGTTCCTAGCATTCTAGGAAACTCTTCAGGACCTATTTCTTTAGTTATTGCATCTATAGGAAATCCTGGTAAAGCATATGCCAGGACTCGACATAGTGCTGGCCATTTAGTACTAGCCGGGATCAAAAATTATTTGTCACTATATAGTGGCAGCTCTACTACAAATAAAATCCAAGGTGGGGTCGTTACCACTTTTTCCAACCACCCGGGTATTACATTGGTCGAATCCGGTACGTTTATGAATATATCAGATCGTGGCATTCTACCAGCGTTAAAATGGCACGATAAACAATGTCCTCAAGGTGATGCCCGACGATTATTAGTGCTACACGATGAATTGGACTTGCCATTGGGTGCAGCAACCTTTAAAGCTCCCAGCAAGGCGAAGAATGGCCATAACGGGCTGAGGGCTATCGCATCACGGTTCCCAGATAGCTTTGCAAGGGTTCGAGTGGGTATTGGACGACCAGAAAGTAAAGAATCTGATGTGGTGGCGAAATATGTTTTGGGCAAGTTTTTACCAATAGAAATGAATACATTAGAAAACGAAACAATACCAAAGACTATTCAAATAATAAAAGAATTGATTGATTCCAACATTTTAGTAACTTAAAGTTTTGCATTCATATATTTATCCCCCTTGACTAAAATGCAATCTTGAATGACCACTGGGACAGCAGATTCCGCCAATTTGATCACCTCGGCGTCATGAGTACCTGGTTGCAACCACACGGCTTTCACAGCACCATCCATCTTTTTCACATCTTCCATTAATTGTTTGGTGACGGCTGGCGGGGTGACAACACTTAAGCCGATATCTTTGGCGTTAATATCGTTGACATGTTTGACTGATTGCTGGTCCAAGATAGTTTCCCCTTTGTGATTAATGGCGGTGACTGGTAACTGACGGTCTAAATACCATTTGAAGACTTTGTTACCAAATTTTTCTGGAGCTACTGAAGCACCAGCAACAGCATATAGTCGACCTGGTTTGAAAAAGTGTTCCATTGTCAATAAAATAAAGAAACAAAAAAAATTATTTTAAAAGTGATTGCCGATTTGTTAAGATTTTTGATGGGCGATCACGCATTGTTATATAAATAAAAAAACACTGTTGTGCGGGGATCATCAGCGAGGGACCCAAAAACCGTCCCTTCCGTTGAAAAACAACCGTCAGCTGCTAGCTGATAAAGAGATAAATAGTGAAACATGAACAAATAAGTCTTAACCATAGAAATAGAAATAGAAATAGAAATAGAAATAATTAATTACTTAAATGAAGCATTCATATAAAATCGACAGTAAAAAAATAAATAAAAATAAAAAATAAAAAAAATTTAAAAAATTTAAAAAAAAAAAAAAAAAAAAAAAAAAAAAAAAAAAAAAAAAAAAAAATTAAAAAAAAAAAAAAAAAAAAAAAAAAAAAAAACCGTTACAAAAAATATTTAATAATATAATAAAATAAAATAAAATAAAAATGTGGCTTCACACAAATGTCGGATCTGGTGTCAAACCAGAATTAGTATTAACTTGGAACAATTCATGCAAATCCTGAGTTAAAAACCCTTCATCATGAAAACGGTCATTTGAAAAGTATTCAGCGTATGCATCTTCCAAATTCTCGGGAATATCTTCTTCCAATAAATGGGTTTGCTCCTCTTGAGGCATGATATCTTCGTTTAACAACAACATATCATCGTTATCATTTTGCTCCAGCAAAGGGTGTTGATGAGACGTTGGATCGTCATAAACTGGATAGCCATGCGAACTTGGAAGATCATGAGGATTTTCATGATAATGAAGTGGATGATGCATTTGTGGATGATCATAAAAGGCCATTGGTATTTCATCATTAGGCGGTAACTCACCATGAGGGAGAGGAGGCGCGTCTTCTATTGGTATTGACATCAATGGATCCACCAAATCTGGATTACGATCATGTACTTCATGTGGGTACTCCGAATCATGTTCAATGGAGTCCTGATAATGTTGTTGGTGATAATGAGAAGCATTCATATGATGAGGGTGTGCTTGACTATTCACAGCGTCAAACGGGATTTCTTCATTAGTCTGGCTATTGTACAACGCCATTTCAAAATCGCGTTCCATACCACCATTCAACCCTGGCGTTTCTTGACTGAACAATTCATTACCCATTGAAAATACCGTATCCATTCTTAGTGCCGCCAGCCCAGTACCTTCTTCCCAACCTTGAGATAAAACTCGCAAAACAAACATCCATTTTCGCAAAATTTCTTTAGTATCACGATGTTCTTGTCTTGTAGGTGAGGTGATATGGTGAAAGTACATAAAATGAGCTACCGTTGAAAAATTCAACCTTGTTGTTGAATACCAAAATGCGTGCAAATGTGAATGGGTGATTTCCGATGTAAACTTAATAGCTTGTTGAATTGTTTCTGATGCATGGGCTCGAAATTCTCGCAATTGTTCTATAGATAATACCCCAGGTATACAAACAGCATGTAATCGAACTTTATGCAGCATTGCCTCGATAGTTAATGCAGCCAACCACAAGGTCCCATTTTTACAAAATTCCCCTTGAGGTGCACTTTGCATGTCTCTCAACTCTTCAGGTAAAGATTCTCTCCAATCTTCCAATTTGGCAAAAAAATAATTCACTTTTTGCCATACCTGATGTTGATCTGGATGGTACAAACGATCCCGCTGATTTCGTGCTGAATATAATTCTTGCCCAATTTCATCCAACAATACCGTCAACCTACACATTTGTACAAATAGTTGTGCACTCGGTTCATTGCTAGTATATTGATCCATTGTTGAATTATTCCACTGAACCATTGACGGTCTCCCAACTGCTATTGTTGTCCATTTTTCCATGATATAGACTGTTGTCCATAACCGTTTTCTTAATCTCTTGGCCGAGGGGGCAATTGACCAATCTGAACAATCCAAATGTAATCCCAAATTATGTGAGATTGCCACAAGCTTAGCAATATCTACGGTCATTTCAAAAGTTTCTGCAGTATCACTTGGTTGTAACCTTCGTTGCAATAGTAACAATAAACATTGCACTGACGCCAATGTTGGATATTTAGCTTCTCGCTTAACTGCAATAGCACATTCTTCAAATAATTCATTAGCCAGGTTTTTGGGCATCACATTAACACACAGTAATGAATCATATTTCCACCAAATACAGCTCAGTGCTAATAATCCTGCCAAAACCCCTACATTGATATTTTCCTTGTTATAATAATAATCATGATAAAAAGATTCTCGATCAACAATCGGGTATGTCGGATAGGCGAATCTAAAATATAATGCTAATAATCGTTCTTCTAATTTATTGACTTTTTCAAAAATTCTTCTTCTTTGAGCCTGAATTTCTAGTTGGACTTTATTATCTTTAGTAGTATCTTTGAATGCCAAAAATTGCACCGGGAACGCTACATCTTGATTAACCCGTCTTACTGAATGTTCAATGAACCCATAAGTTTCATTACTAGTATCAAAGTTATAATATTGCAACAAGTAAGGATCCTGATCACCTGAAATCCCCAACAAAGCCGTAGCATCAAACCCTGGCGGCACTAGCGGGGGTTCTTTATCAGGTTCAGTTCGTAATGGAGGCTGTTGAAATGGTGGAACATCAATAACTGGCGGTAAGGGTTTTTTGGGAGGCGGTACTCTAAAAACACCGGTATTATTATTATTATTGTTATTATTCTTATCGGAAGTATTGTTGTTGGCTTTTCCGGCATTTTTTGTAGCTGATAAAGGTTTCGGACTCTCTTTTTGTTCAATTTTTTTCTTCTTAGCAGGTTGTGCCACAAAGGTACAATGCCCATTAATTTTTTTGCACATGGCGCATATTCCCTCTGGTAGCATGTCACATCTTGTCTTTCGTCTTCTACAAAAATCACACGGCCGATTTCTTCTTGATCTATAAGGTCGTATTGAATTTGCACTACTTGGGACAGGTGTGTTACCGCGCTTGTTAGCAGTAGTACTATCAATTATCAGTGCTTGTTGCGCTGGAGTAGGGTTTGAAACTGATATGCGGTTGGTATTAGCAGTTGTTGATTTGTTAGTAGATTTGTCATTTTTCTTGACAGAGGTGTTAGTAGTAGCTAGATTTGTTATATTATTATTAGGTGGTGAAACCGTGCTTAGTGTATTTGGACCAGTAGACGACGACGACGACAACGGGGTTGTGGTTGATGAAGATAGCGGAGGTGGTTGTTTAGGACCAAACACTGGCAGACCTTCGTCAGACATTGAACACACAGCAGGACCAACCGCGTGTGTGTTGACTAGATAGTTTATTTACAAAAAAAAAAATCGTTTGATTTGTCTGAACTAAAAGTTGTTGTGGAATAGTTGAGTTCGCACAAATACAAAAAAAAAAAAAAAAAAAAAAAAAATTGTTTTAAAATTTTTTTTTTTTTTTTTTTTTTTTGCCTGCGTTACGTTTTCGGGTGTAAAAAAAATCAAGTGAGTCGACAGATTATACACTAGTTATAACAGCAGGACGGGTTTTATTATAACCAGGTTTAATTATTTCGGAGGTAAAAATAAAAATAAAAACAGTTTGGGAAAAAAAAAATCGTGCAGAATAAACCCGTACAAAAAATTTTATTTCATGCATTAATTGGTAGAGGCGCCAGAAATTTTTTATTAGCACCACAACAAATAGTATATTTATTTATAAATAATGATTATATAAGCTTAGCAAATGAAAGAAAAAAGGATTCATAGTTAGGTTTTCTGAGCTTTTCGAATGAATCTATAATGAATGGCTGGTTCTTTCTTAGTGGTGTATAGATAATTAAAATAAAGCCCTAATTGTAGTAGATTTAACTAATGTAAAAAAAAAAAAGAGGACGGATAAACAAAACTTTTTCAGGATGATTCATTGGACTTTACTGAATAAAGGGAGGGACTCTTGATTTGGTAAGTTTATATATATCACAACACCAGGGATCAGGTGGGATTTAACTAAGGGTTCAAAAGAGAAACAAACCTTTGTGTCGGCTTAATCATTTCTCAAGTAGGAATGAGGGTTGGAAATTTCCTAAAAAAAAAAACAAAAAAACATAGATTGGGATAAGTGCACTAGCTCAAAATTTTTGCAAGGTTTTGGGAACTAAGATTACAGTGCTTGTCTTAATTGAAAACTTATGTTTCTAATCGTTCAAATAGTGGGGGGGGGGTTTCAATGCTTTGTGGTAAGTAAGCTTTCATTAAGTCTTACGAAAAGAAAAAATTAAAGTCAGAAAACCCAATCTCAACCAAACAATATAAGATCTTGTTGAAATTTTTGAAGTACCGCTTTAAAATTTACCGTAACCTTTTGTGATTGGGAAATTGGTAACTTTATACATAATTCATACAAAAAGCTAAGTTACAGTATTAAATGATTTATGTTTTGTATTTTGTAATTAGTTTATGATATACCTTATTTGATTTAATGTGTCACGTAGCTTGGTTTTATGTTTTAAGTAACTTATCCTACCTGTGGGATCATGCATCAATAGGTGGGCTTCCATGGCCCCCAGGTGTTTCTTTTTTTTTTTTTTTTTCGGTAGTCTGAGGGTTTGATATGCATAAAATCTGATAACATTTCCCAGTTCAAACAACCCACAGCGAGCCTAGATTCGATTGTAGGCTTAAGCTAAGCTTACGTTGGAAATATTCGATAAACTACTACTTTTAACTGGTTATGATCATTACATAAGCGTTTGGAATAATTACTGTATCCATGGCACGTTTATAAAACGTGCTACTCGTGACCTGGCCAAAATAATCGCATTTCAACTCTTTCTCATTCATATACTACTCATGTCTACGGGTAGTTTTTTCTTTTTTTTTTTTTTCACAAACTCCATTTTCTTAATGCATTCCCACATATATATAAGCCCACAAATTTGATGGGCTGCTGCACCCCCCGTATGCATACAATTTATAACCAAATCTGGGAATTTACTCAACGTTCTCATAACCACTGGTTATGCAGATACCTCATCAACATCTGAGGCAACCTTACATCCAGTCCCGCTATTAATTTTTGGCGAGGCGTATTATATAAGATCGATCGATAATAAGATCATTATTATTATCTTCAATTTTGTAGGCGTTCGAGCAATGAAATCGATCTGCAATATAGGATGAATATTTACTCCCCCGTCTTTGTTGTTCAAGCTTTCTAAAATATAATCAGGAAACGTTTTCTATTAGACTTATAAGCCCTGGAATGCGAAAAATATAGATTCGCGGCTGGTGAGACTTTCAACACTCATATACAAGCTTATTTAAAACCCATTTTTCCCGCAAATAGACATCATTGGTGACTTTTCATGGAATTTTGACAGACAAATAATCAAGTTTAGATATGTGTACATCTCCTGGTAAGTTGTTTCTTATTAATTCCTTCCCATTTATCTTTTCATTCGAAAAAATGATTATTGAAACTAATTTTGTTGTTTATAAATAAATGGGACCCCAAAAAATTACGCTCGATTCTCTAGCATACACATATATAATTGGCAATGGGAGTTTACATTAGGCTAAAATATATATATATATATATTCTCTATATATATACAAATGCGCTAGCTTATTTTTTAAACCCGCTAATGTTGTCTACAGCTCACATAGTTATAGAAACGGAAAAATCCGATAGCTTATTAAGACCAACTGTAGCCTAACCTCGATCACGATATCTTGATCAGCTTCAATTTTCTTCAGCACTTTTCGTTTCAAAATGAGAATCGGCATGGTATCACTAACGTGACGTCCAATAACCTTACTTATAGCTGTAGACTCTTCAGTAGACCACCAATAGAGTTTTTATGAAACATTGACGATTAAAATACATTATCTCTCCGTTGATATACCAATCAATAACTAGAGTTAATTCCTCTCGTTGCTATATCTACACTATCTATTGCGGGCGTATTTATGTATTACAACTAAAGTTTTTTCCAGATATAGTACACCCACTTATTCAAACAAACTTTGGTCATCAGTTGCCCAATACTGCTCAAGCACGGCTTCATTCTAATAGCTATAGCATCAATTAATTATGCTACCCGGGTAATCCTCGCCTGTTGGTTCCTGATTTCAATGATATATATTGCATGCTTAGTTGTCTCTTGATGCTCCATTATCTCTATACTGACCACGTAATTACCCACCACGTCGTGTGAGTAATAAGTTTGACATTTTTAAATAACTTTGACAACTTTGCCAATAAAAACAGATGCGAATTATAACGCGAGTTCAAACAGTTGCACCAACCCGTATATATATGTATATATATATATATATAGATATGTATAAATTTGAGTCGGATTGGCTAACTTTCGCTTAAGAAGATCCTGTTTAAGCTACACACAACTTCGGGCTGGCATCAACATTTAAAGAATATATCATTTGAAAGCGGGGACCGACAGATAATTACATGTGCAAGCGGGTATATTATATAAAAGTACTGTTCGTCAACCGTTGAAACAGATAACACCATGGTCGATCAAGCTTTTATCTCCGATCGATGTACATAATACATATATGTTCCTGCTGTAATTGATATCCTTCTCTTCTTGTATACAACGGGTAACTTTAAAGCCTCGATCGAACTTATGCATTGCGATTAAAAACAGCCCATCACGACGATGACAAAACAATCGAACATCAGATTTGAAAACCCCCTAGTCAAAGACTACATTAGTGTCAACCTCCAAGAACCAAATACTTTAGTATCTATACTATAAACTAGTTTGGTATCAATGTCAAAGCCTAGATAGATTCCAAAGACTATAGTCATTTATAATAGTATATATATGAAACTCTACATTTCAAATATGGATTCAAGATTAATGAACTCCACCAACTTATCATCATGATTCATATTACTAACTCAGCTTTAACTGTTGTTTGTCATGGTAGGTGACCAGAAAAATGCCCTATAGGTTTTAGTGCATAAAGCAATTTGATTTTCTCTCTTTGTTTCTTCTGTGTAATATCACCGACAAAGTCCGAGATCCTCAATTATTAATATTTTAATGCATGCTTACAATTTTTAAAGTTCAAGCACGCGTAGGGTGGCGTGAGCGAATAATCCAATCAAAAACAATGCGGCTAGAACCCTTCTTTCCCCTTATAAGTATGAGTCAAATCGATTAACGGTTATAACTCTAATTCGTATATTACAATTAACTCCGAAGATGTAGCACATTAAATCCTCTAAACAATTTAGATTTGTAATCCAAAAATTTTTTCCAAACCTTGCGGCTTTGCCACAGTTAAGTTTTATTTTGGTTAAAGCCGTGCATTCTGACAAATTTATTTATTTTTGTTGTTGTTGTATTATTTGTTTAATGAAAAGTTTTTATTATAAATTTATCTCCGCTAGCTATCTCCTAGTTAAACCCGAACTTTAGTTCTAATTTCCGCTTAAACTCCAGAATTATAAATAGTTGGCAAGATCCCCAATTTTAAAAAAATATTTTTATTATCTGCAATTACTCCTATACAACAACAAAAAACAAAATAGAAAAATGGTATCGGTAGTTTTAAGAGACTCTGTGCTTGGTCAACTCATTTATCATTTCTCAGGAAAGACAGTCTTCTTGTATCCTGAAGAACGGCCGGAATATGTTGTACCGGAAAAATATATTCTTGAAAGTCAAGGCACTCTATCGCTAGAAAAAAGCAATGATTCAGACAACAACACAGTTATTTATTCTGCTGAACAATCCGATGAGAGCGTGAATAACCGGATCATGGTGAGCTGGGATGGTCCTGATGACCCGGAAAACCCAAAAAATTGGCACCTAGGCAGAAAAGTTGGGTTCACTTTAGCAATCATGTTATTAACCACTTCTATTTATATTGGTTCATCTATTTACGTCCCCGGTATTGAACAAATTATGAACGATATGCATGTTGGCCAGGTGGTTGCTACTTTACCATTATCAATTTTTGTCATTGCATATGGTATTGGCCCAATGATCTTTTCACCATTATCAGAACATCCAGCTGTTGGTAGAAGTTCAATTTATATTGGAACATTATTTATTTTTGTTATTCTACAAATTCCAACTGCACTATGTAGAAATATTGCTGGATTGATCGTTTTACGAGCATTAGCTGGATTTTTTGCTTCACCCGCTTTGGCCACTGGCGGCGCCAGTATCGGCGATGTTGTTAACATGCCATATTTACCAATTGGGTTAGCTTCTTATTCTATCGCTGCTGTTTGTGGTCCGGTGTTGGGACCACTGATTGGTGGTGTATTTACACAATTGCTTAACGTTTATTGGACCTTTTGGTTTCTACTAATTCTTGGAGGTTTCACTTTAGTAGCCTTGACATGTCTCTTACCAGAGACTACTGAACAAACATTATTATATCGAAAGGCCAAACGATTGAGAAAATTGACTGGTAATGATAATATAGTTTCTCAAGGTGATATTTTGATTGCCGATATGAATGCTAAACAAACTATTGTTGATACTTTATATCGTCCATTTGAAATTGCTCTATCCGAACCAATGGTTTTTTTTGTCAATACTTATATTGCACTAGTGTATGCAATTTTCTATACCTTTTTTGAAGCATTCCCAATTATTTTGAATGGTATTTATCAGTTCAATTTAATTCAACAAGGTGTATCATACCTAGCTATTGCCCTTGGTGTCTTGATTGGTTGCGCTGTATATATTTGCATTATCCACAAAAAGTTTACTATTCCATTGAAAAATGGCGAACCAATTGAACCAGAAGTTTTTATCCCAACTGCTATTTTTGGTGGTACTTTGATGCCAATTGGTATGTTAATTGTCGGTTGGAGCTCAACTTTCTTGAACCAGAATACACCTGGTGCTTGGGTAGGACCATTATTTGGTGCCGGCGTTTTCAGTTGGGGTGGCTTTACGATTTTCCAAACAATGTTTAATTATTTGGCAATGTCTTACCCGAGATATATGGCTAGTGTGTTTGCATCTAATGGATTGTGGAGAGCAGGATTTGCCTGTGCTTTCCCATTGTTTGCAAGTATCATGTACAGAAATTTGGGTCCACGCAATTTCCCAGTTGGGTGGGGTTGTACAATTTTGGCAATTGCTTCGGCAATTATGATCTTAATTCCTATTGTTTTTTACAAGTATGGTGCTCAATTACGAGGTCGATCTCGATATGCTAATTAACCAAAACAAAAAAAGCAAAAACAATTTTTACTCTCTTCGTTTAAGTCTATAATAGTAATAATAAACTAATTCTTTTGCTATTAATGGCTATTTTCAATGTTTTTTCTTATACGTAATGTTTTTATCATTTGGTAGTATAGTTTTGCCCGCCCAACCCGGATGTAATGTTTTTTTCTTTTTAAAATATACCATATATAACCTTCTCTTTATTGGCGTTATCTCGCAATTATTGCAAAATTGTAATTAATAATGAATTTGAACCAACAAAATTATTTTTTGAACCTACAATTTTCTAAAGCCATGCTGATTATGCATGATTTAAAATGTAACCTGCAAGTTTCAGCCTCGCCTCACCATCGCCGCACTTGAGTCTTAAAAAAATATTTACAAGCTTAGAAATCAAACAAAAAAAAACAAACAAAAAACAGCAGATCTTTGCATATCGATGGCAACGATCGCATGCGCTGGCATAACTGCAGCCCGTGTCAAAAAGAAAAAAAAAATCATTTTTTTTTCTAGCAACAATCAGATGTACTCTTAGTTTACGGCTTGAGGACTTAAGAGAGCAAAAAAGTTGCGCTATAGCTAGGTGAAGCCATTAATAAGCGGTTTTTTTTTTTTTTTCTGTTCACCGCGTTTAGAGTTGCCATTGATGATTAATACACCCAAGACGGGAGCTCTATATTTCTATACATGGTAAGAGTTTCGCATAATTTACATATTTGATAACGACATTAGTTTCATCACAATTAAAATTACAAACAAGGGCAAACTGTGGCATGGTGGATTCTAGCTAGGCGGAGTATTAAGCTATGTACAATTCTTCTTTAGTATACCTAACTATTCATATTCTAATTAAGTTAGGTATCCTCCATTGATTGACCTATATTTAGAACACGTATTACGATTAACCACTGGATTTTAATGTTATGATAGTAAGCATGCATTTGTTTAAATTCTCACATCAAGTATCATACGTATAAGTTAATTAGCAATTTCCCGATTGATGATACTTCTCGTTGTTTCCTATTGAGCATGTGAGTCTAACCATCTTTAAAAGACGGCTATCGCATGTACCTAAATTGGCTTTAGCTTCAACTTGGGTAAAATTTCTTATGATGTTTTAAGTATATAATCAATGTAATCATTTAATTAATCTAGCATACAGCCGTTTATTCGCATCAGACTGATATTGAATTAATAAGCTTCATGCCTTAATTACCCGTGCTATGGGTGGGATGTAAAATTTTTGTTTTGTTTTTGGCATAGATTTATTCCTGAAGTCCCATGCGCTGTGCCGCACTTCTCTTCAACTACAAGACAACGAAAATCGCGTTAGCTGTTGCAATTATTGTTACTTATAAGTTCGTGTCAACAAGGTAACTGTATGCAATGAGTAATAGTGACTACCAATGAATTTTGACAAGCATTACAAATCAATCGATTAATTATTTGTGATTTCGATACCATATCCGGGGGTATGCGCTGGAATCTTTTTTTTTTTTTTTTTGTTGTTATGTTGAAAAGAATTCTTAAGGGATCAACCTCCAAAATCCGCTTTTCTGCATGGATTACCTAATGAAATCGAAATATCCGCGCCTGAATATTACTTAAGCAAACTTTAAACGCCGTTAAACGCCGCTAAGCCTGCAAACCCTAATCGGGCAAAGCGACCAAAGCTTCTATTAGAACGAAGACAGTAAAATCTTTTTTTTTTTTTTTGTTTTGGTTAATTAGCATATCGAGATCGACCTCGTAATTGAGCACCATACCTGTAAAAAATAATAGGAATTAAGATCATAATTGCCGAAGCAATTGCCAGAATTGTACAACCCCATCCAATTGGGAAATTGCGTGGACCCAAATGTTTATACATAGCATTGGCGAATAATGGGAACGCACTTGCAAAACTAGCTCTCCATAGCGTATTTGATGCAAACACACTGGCCATAAATCTTGGGAACGACAATGCTAGATAATTAAACATGGATTGGAAAACTAAGAATGCACCAAACATGAAAGTTCCGGCTCCAAATAATGGACCGACCCATGCTCCTGACGTTGATTTATTAATATAACTTGCGCTCCAGCTGAAAATTAATAATCCAATTGGCATAGCAACACCACCAACAATTGCGATTTCCATGAAACTTTCTGGTAGAATTTCATGTCCATTTTGCTTCGGGACGGTGAATGTTTTGTAAATTACAAGAACATAAACAACACATGCTATTAGTACCCCGATGGCAATAGCTAAATAAGATACACCTTGCAGGACTAGATTGAAATTGTAAATACCATTCAAGGCAATTGGGAATGCCTCGAAAAATGTGTATATAATAGCATACACTAATGCCAAATAACAATTGACAAAAAACACCATTGGTTCTGATAGTGCAATTTCCAATGGTCGGTACAAAGTATCAACTATTGTTGTCTTCAAATCCATCTTAGCGATCTCCAAATCACCTTGAGAAATAATGTTATTATTACCAGTAATTTTTCTCAATCTTTGAGCTTTTTTGTATAACAATGTTACGTGTAAGGTTTCAGGTAAAAAGCAAAACAATAGAGCTAGTGTAATTCCACAAAGAATTAACAAAAACCAGAATGTCCAATAGACATTGGCTAGTTGGGATAAGGCACCACCTATCAATGGCCCCAAAATAGGACCACAAACAGCAGCAACAGAATAAGATGCTAGCCCAATAGGTAGATAAGGTGCATCGACGACATCGCCAACACTTGCAGGCCCAGTAGCTAAAGCTGGAGATGCAAAAAATCCAGCTAATGCTCGTAAAACAATCAATTCGGCAATGTTTCGACATAATGCAGTTGGGATTTGTAAAATAACAAAGATGAATAATGTAACAATATAAATAGATGTTCTTCCAACCGCTGGATGTTCTGATAGTGGTGACAAGAACATTGGACCAACACCATAACCAATTACAAACGCTGATAAAGGAAGAATAGCTACTACTTGGCCGACATGCATATCTTCCATGATTTGTTCCACCCCAGGTACGTAAATCGATGAGCCAACATAAACAGAAGTAGTTAACAGCATGATTAATGTAATAAATATCAATTTTTTATGAAGGTTCCAGTTTTTTGGGTTTTCTGGATCATCTGGTCCATCCCAATCAACTATTAATTTATTCTGTTGATACATTTCACTTTCTAACGTATTTCCTTTTTCTCCATCTTCTGTGCTAGTGGATTTTGTATCATTTGGACCCTCATTTTTGTTTTTGTTTTCTTCTGATGTAATGCTAGAAGTTTCACCTGGTAAGTATTGATCTGGAATAACATAATCCGATTTTTCTTCTGGGTGTTGGAATAGTCGCTTACTACTAAAATGATAAATCAATTGACCCAATAATGAGTCTCTTAAAAAAACTGATACCATTTCTGAAAATATATACTATGCAAGTGTTGAATTTGTTGTTTTTTTAAAAAGAAAAAGATTTATACAAGAAAACAAAAAAAAACAAAATAACAAAAAAATTTTGAGAAAGAGATCAAAGAGTATTTATAGCCTTTCAATTGTTAAACTTGAGATCTGGGATATACATGGTTAGTATTTAATAGATGAAAAAAAAATGCTTTGCAGCGGGATTAGACTCGCATGTATAAATATCAGCTTTAAATGCATACATGTCGGTTTTAATAGCGGTAAAAAATCACCCAATGGATAAGCTAGTTTGTTTTGGTGTTTATGTGCGGCTCGTGAACAATTTATCAACCCCTTGGTCACTTTTGCCCGATTAGGGTTTGCGGGGTTAACGGCGTTTAAAGTTTGCTTAAGTAATATTCTGACGCGGATATTTCGATTTCATTAGGTAATCCATGCAGAAAAGCGGATTTTGGAGGTTAATCCCTTAAGAATTCTTTTCAACATAACAACAAAAAAAAAAAAAAAAAAGATTCCAGCGCATACCCCCGGATATGGTATCGAAATCACAAATAATTAATCGATTGATTTGTAATGCTTGTCAAAATTCATTGGTAGTCACTATTACTCATTGCATACAACTAGTTACCTTGTTTACACGAACTAATTATAAGTAACAATAATTGCAACAGCTAACGCGATTTTCGTTGTCTTGTAGTTGAAGAGAAATACGGCACAGCGCATGAGACTTAAGGAATAAATATATGCCAAAAAACAAAAAAAATTATATCCCACCCATAGCACGGCTAAGACATGAAGCTTATTAATTCAAAAACGGCTGCATGCTAGATTAATTAAATTATTACATCTGATTGATTATATACTTTAAACATATAAGAAATTTTACCCAAGTTGAAGTTAAAGCCAATTTAGGTACAGATGATAGCCGTCTTTTAAAGATGGTTGAACCCACATGCTCAAGAGGAAACAACGAGCAGAATTATCAATCGGGAAATTACTAATTAACGTATACGTATGGTACTTGATGTGAGAATTTAAACAAATGCATGCTTACTACCATAACATAAAATTCAGTCGTTAATCGTAATACGTGTTCTAATTATAGGTCATTCAATGGATGATGCCTAACTTAATTAGAAATATGAATAGTTATAAGTATACTAAAGACCAGTTATCCCGTAGATCTAATCACTAGTAAAAAACGCCACAATACATTTGCATCCGTAATGATAACGCCATGGTCGATCAAGCTTTTATCTCCATGTACATAATACATGTGTCCCTGCTGTAATTGCTACCCTTCTCTTCTTGAATACAACGGTTACTTTAAAGCCTCGATCGGACTTATACATTGCGATTAAGAACAGCCCATCACGACGATGACAAAACAATTGAACACCAGATTTGAGAATCCCCTTGTCAAAGACTACATTAGTGTCAACCTCCAAGAGCCAAATACTTTAGTATCTATACTATAAACCCATTAACTTCTTTAGCTGGTACTGAACTTCTGAATTTTGAATTACCCCAACCAGCTTCAGCATAGTGATAGATTCCAGCATACATTCGATTCCACAATTTTAGAAAACTTTGACGACAAACTTGGCTCGGTAATTTTGGATCTTCCGAGTAATATTTATTGTATAAAAATATTGGAAAATTATAATTAACTGCTGGATTAAAAACCTCCCCAAATCTTCCAGTAGATAACCTAAATCTTTTTCAATTTTTCACGATGGTAACGATCCCAATCACGAGGAGGAGGTATTGAGGCACTAGAGGCTAGCCTAGCAGTATTTATTACCAATGGCCAGCTTTTTCTGCACTGAAAAAGTGAGTCAGGAAGAGCATTGAAACAATACCTGAGAACTGGGGATAATGCATATATTTTTTAAAGTTCAAGCACGCGTAGGGTAGTGTGAGCGATCAATCCAAAGATTTGGTGTGACATAAGATATCCCAGCTTACCAATACACTTAAAACGCAAAATGCTTTATGCGTCCTCTCTAAAGTCACCAATCTGTATCAGCAAGATTAGTATCTTTACTGAATTCTTAACTAATATTGAGTTGATACAATACTAATTAACCGTAAAAGACTAATAATGTTAATAAACTTTATTTCTATTATATAAAAGATAACGTATGAAGCTAAAGCTAAACTCTAATGGTTAAACTTAAATGGAATAAAACCTAGTATGTCGGAAATCGGAGGATCGGTAGGTCCGATACACAATCAAAAAAATTGCGGCTATAGATAGAGCCCCTTTTTCCCCTTATGAGTCTGAGTCAAATTGATTAATGGTTATAACTCTAATTCGGATATTACAATTAACTCCGGAGATATAACACGATAAATCCGTTACATAATTTAGATTTGTAATCCAAAAAAAAAGAAACTTTCAAACCCTGCAACTTCTGCCCACAGTTATGTTTTATTTTGGTAAAAGCCGTGCATTCTGATCAACTTATTTATTTTTGTTGTTGTTGTATTATTTGTTTAATGAAATGTTTTTATTAAAGCCTATCTCCGCTAGCTATCTCCTACGTAAAATCCGAATTTTAGTTCTAAATTTCCACTTAAAACTCCAGAATTATAAATAGTTGATAAGTTCCCTGTTCAATTTAAAAAAATTTATTATTCGCAATTAGTACTATACGACAACAACAACAAAAAAGATGGTATCGGTAGTTTTAAGAGACTCTGTGCTTGGTCAACTCATTTATCATTTCTCAGGAAAGACAGTCTTCTTGTATCCTGAAGAACGACCAGAATATATTGTACCGGAGAAATATCTCCCTGAAAGTCAGCAGGGAACTCTGTCGCTGGAAAAAAACGATGATTCAGACAACAACACAGTTATTTATTCTGCTGAACAGTCCGATGAGAGTGTGAATAATCGGATCATGGTAAGCTGGGATGGTCCTAATGACCCGGAAAACCCAAAAAATTGGCACCTAGGCAGAAAAATTGCGTTCACTTCAGCGATCATGTTATTAACCACTTCTATTTATATTGGTTCATCTATTTACGTCCCCGGTATTGAACAAATTATGAACGATATGCATGTTGGCCAAGTGGTTGCTACGTTACCATTATCAATTTTTGTCATTGCATATGGTATTGGCCCAATGATCTTTTCACCATTATCAGAACATCCAGCTGTTGGTAGAAGTTCAATTTATATTGCGACATTATTTATTTTTGTTATTCTACAAATTCCAACTGCACTATGTAGAAATATTGCTGGATTGATCGTTTTACGAGCATTTGCGGGGTTTTTTGCTTCACCCGCTTTGGCCACTGGTGGGGCTAGTATCGGTGACGTTATCACCATGCCATATATGCCAATTGGGTTAGCTTCTTATTCTATCGCTGCTGTTTGTGGTCCGGTGTTGGGTCCATTGATTGGTGGTGTATTTTCACAATTGCTTAGCGTTTATTGGACCTTTTGGTTTTTACTGATTATTGGCGGTTGCACTTTAGTAGTCTTGACATGCTTCTTACCAGAGACTTCTGAACAAACTTTATTATATCGAAAGGCCAAACGACTGAGAAAATTGACTGGTAATGAAAAAATAGTTTCTCAAGGTGATATTTTGATTGCCAATATGAGTGCTAAGCAAACTGTTATTGATACTTTATATCGTCCATTTGAAATTGCGCTATCCGAACCAATGGTGTTTTTTGTCAACACTTATATTGCACTAGTGTATGCCATTTTCTATACCTTTTTTGAAGCATTCCCAATTATTTTGAATGGTATTTATCAGTTCAATTTAATCCAACAAGGTGTATCATACCTATCTATTGCCATTGGTATCGTGTTTGGTTGCGCTGTATATATTTGCATTATCCACAAAAAGTTTACTATTCCATTGAAAAATGGCGAACCAATTCAACCGGAATGTGTTTATCCCAACTGCTATTTATGGTGGTACTTTGATGCCAATTGGTATGTTAATTGTCGGTTGGAGCTCAACTTTCTTGAACCAGAATACACCTGGTGCTTGGGTAGGACCATTATTTGGCGCCGGCGTTTTCAGTTGGGGTGGCTTTACGATTTTCCAAACAATGTATAATTATTTGGCAATGTCGTACCCGAGATATATGGCTAGTGTGTTTGCATCTAATGGATTGTGGAGAGCAGGATTTGCGTGTGCGTTCCCATTGTTTGCAAGTATCATGTACAGAAATTTGGGTCCACAAAATTTCCCAGTTGGATGGGGTTGTACAATTTTGGCAATTGCTTCGGCAATTATGATCGTAATTCCTATTGTTTTTTACAAGTATGGTTCTCAATTACGAGGTCGATCTCGATATGCTAATTAACCAAAACAAAAAAAAAAAAGATTTTACTGTCTTCGTTCTATTAGAGGCTTTGGTCGCTTTGCCCGATTAGGGTTTGCAGGCTTAACGGCGTTTAAAGTTTGCTTAATTAATATTCAGGCGCGGATATTCCGATTTCATTAGGTAATCCATGCAGAAAAGCGGACTTTGGAGGTTGATCCCTTAAGAATTCTTTTCAACATAACAAAAAAAAAAAAAAAAGATTCCAGCGCATACCCCCGGATATGATATCGAAATCACAAATAATTAGTCGATTGATTTGTAGCGCTTGTAAAAGTTCATTGATAATCACGATTACTCATTGCATACAACTAGTTACCTTGTTTACACGAACTAATTATAAGTAACAATAATTGCAACAGCTAACGCGATTTTCGTTGTCTTCTAGTTCAAGAGAAATGCGGCACAGCGCATGGGAGTTCAGGAATAAATATACGCAAAAAAAAAAAAAACATTTACATCCCACCCATAGCACGGGTAAGACATGAAGCTTATTAATTCAATATGCGAATAAACGGCTATATGCCAGATTAATTAATTTATTACATCTGGTTGATTATACCAGATACTCTAAATTTTACCCAAGTTGAAGTTAAAGCCAATTTAGGTACAGGCGATAGTCGTCTTTTAAAGATGGTTAGACCCACATGCTCAATAGGAAACAATGAGAAGTATTATCAATCGGGAAATTACTAATTAGCGTATACGTATGATACTTGATGTGAGAATTTAAACAAATGCATGCTTACTACCATAACATAAAATTCAGTCGTTAATCATAATACGTGTTCTAATTATCGGCCATTCAATGGATGATGCCTAACTTAATTAGAAATATGAATAGTTAGGTATACTAAAGACCAGTTATCCCGTAGATCTAACCACTAGTAAGGAACGCCACAATAAATTTGCATCCGTAATCAGCTTTTCTTTTGCGCGATAAATTCTTCCCCATATCTTTACTGTTTAAATTTAAAATGTTCATTAAATTTGCTATCTGATGTACTTTGAAAAGAACAATTGTGCATAGCTTAATACTCCGCCTAGCTAGAATCCACCATGCCACAACTTGCCCTTGTTTATAATTTTAATTGTGATGAAACTAATGTCGTTACCAGATATGTAAAAAAAAATGCGAAACTCTTACCATGTATAGAAATATAGAGCTCCCGTCTTGGGTGTATTAATCATCAATGGCAACTCTAAATGCGGTGAACAGAAAAAAAAAAAAAAACCGCTTATTAATGGCTTCACCTAGCTATAGCGCAACTTTTTTGCTCTCTTAAGCCCTCAAGCCGTAAACTAATAGTACATTGTTGCTAGAAAAAAAATGATTTTTTTTTCTTCTTGACACGGGCAATTATGCCAGCGCACGCGATCGTTGCCATCGATCGATATGCAAAGATCTACTGTTTTTTGTTTTTATTTCTGTTTGATTTCTAAGCTTGTAAATATTTTTTTAAGACTCAAGTGCGGCGATGCTGGTGAGGCAAGGCTGAAACTTGTAGGTTATATTTTAAATCATGCATAATCAGCATGGCTTTAGAAAATTGTAGATTCAAAAAAAATTTTTTTTTTTTTTTTTTGTTGGTTCAAATTCATTATTAATTACAATTTTGCAATAATTGCGAGATAACGCCAATAAAGAGAAGGTTATATGTGGTATATTTTAAAAAGAAAAAAACATTACAAACTATATCCGATTCAAAATTATACTATTATCCATTGGGTGATTTTTTACCGCTATTAAAACCGACATGTATGGATTTAAAGCTGACATTTATACATGCGAGTCTAATCCCGCTGCAAAGCAAAATTGTTTTTTTTTTTTTCATCTATTAATTACTAACCATGCATATCCCAGATCTCAAATTTAACAATTGAAAGACTATAAATACTCTTTGATCTCTTTCTCAAAAATTTTTTGTTTTTTGTTTTCTTCTATAGATCTTTTTTTTTTTTTAAAAAAAACAACAAATTCAACACTTGCATAGTATATATTTTCAGAAATGGTATCAGTTTTTTTAAGAGGCTCATTATTGGGTCAATTGATTTATCATTTTAGTAATAAGCGACTATTCCAACACCCAGAAGAAAAATCGGATTATGTTATTCCAGATCAATACTTACCAGGAGAAACTTCTAGCATTACATCAGAAGAAAACAAAAACAAAAACGATGGTCCAAATGATACAAAATTCACTTGCACAGAAGATGGAGAAAAAAGAAGTACGTTAGAAAGTGAAATGTATCAACACAATAAATTAATAGTTGATTGGGATGGACCAGATGATCCAGAAAACCCAAAAAACTGGAAACTTCATAAAAAAGTGATATTTATTGCATTAATCATGCTGTTAACTACTTCTATTTATGTTGGTTCATCGATTTACGTACCTGGGGTGGAACAAATCATGGAAGATATGCATGTCGGCCAAGTAGTAGCTATTCTTCCTTTATCAGTGTTTGTAATTGGTTATGGTGTTGGTCCAATGATCTTTTCACCACTATCAGAACATCCAGCGGTTGGCAGAACATCTATTTATATTGTTACATTATTCATCTTTGTTATTTTACAAATTCCAACTGCATTATGTCGAAACATTGCCGAATTGATTGTTTTACGAGCATTAGCTGGATTTTTTGCATCTCCAGCTTTAGCTACTGGGCCTGCAAGTGTTGGCGATGTTATCAACGCACCTTATCTACCTATTGGGCTAGCATCTTATTCTGTTGCTGCTGTTTGCGGTCCTGTTTTGGGGCCATTGATCGGTGGTGTCTTATCCCAACTAGTCAATGTCTATTGGACATTCTGGTTTTTGTTAATTCTTTGTGGAATTACATTAGCTCTATTGTTTTGCTTTTTACCTGAAACCTCACAGGTAACATTGTTATACAAAAAAGCTCAAAGATTGAGAAAAATTACTGGTAATAATAACATTATTTCTCAAGGTGATTTGGAGATCGCCAAGATGGATTTGAAGACAGCAATAGTTGATACTTTGTACCGACCATTGGAAATTGCACTATCAGAACCAATGGTGTTCTTTGTCAATTGTTATTTGGCATTGGTGTATGCTATTTTATATACATTTTTCGAGGCATTCCCAATTGTCTTGAATGGTATTTACAATTTCAATCTAGTCCTGCAAGGTGTATCTTATTTAGCTATTGCCATCGGGGTACTAATAGCATGTGTTGTTTATGTTCTTGTAATTTACAAAACATTCACCGTCCCGAAGCAAAATGGACATGAAATTCTACCAGAAAGTTTCATGGAAATCGCAATTGTTGGTGGTGTTGCTATGCCAATTGGATTATTAATTTTCAGTTGGAGCGCCAGTTATATTAATAAATCAACGTCAGGAGCATGGGTCGGTCCATTATTCGGAGCCGGAACTTTCATGTTTGGTGCATTCTTAGTTTTCCAATCCATGTTTAATTATCTAGCATTGTCGTTCCCAAGATTTATGGCCAGTGTGTTTGCATCAAATGGGCTATGGAGAGCTAGTTTTGCAAGTGCGTTCCCATTATTTGCCAATGCTATGTATAAACATTTGGGCCCAACAAATTTCCCAGTTGGCTGGGGTTGTACTATTTTAGCAATTGCCAGCGCACTGATGGTTTTAATTCCAATTACATTTCTCAAATATGGTGCTACATTAAGAGGTAAATCTAGATATGCGAATTAGTTTTTCACAATGATATTATAAATGATATAGATTTTATGAATAATGAATTTTTATTGACGATCTTTTTTTTCAAAATTGGTTTTTTTTTTTTTTTTTTTTTAAGATCAACCAGAGATCTCGAAATTGGAAGTTGTACCATCAGCCTGACAAGACAGGCAATAACTAAGCTCAAGCTCCCGTTCTCCACAATAATTTGTTATATACACAAGACTTTATACGTATCAGAAATCATAAAATGCATTAGTAAAAAAATCTAAATCATTAGTACATATAAAAATATAATCATTAACACTCTTAGCATAACTAAACTCTAGCATGCTCTTTCAACACTGTGTTCAATACCCCACCGTTTACTTCTAACTCTAATCGTGCGGCTTCGGGATCCAATCCTGTCTTGGCCACTGCAATAGCCAACTTTACCGATCGATTGCAAGCCGCCAACAACAAATCAATCTTTTTATCACCTTGTTCATTTTGCTCAATTTTTGAAGGATTAGAATCTACTTTTCCTTCTTCATCACAAGTAAAAATATCATTACCAGCTACTGAAAGAACGATTCTACGGGCCCGCTCTTCTAACTTTTTATTAGTTGCCTTCACGTCGACCATTAAATTCCCGCAGGTTTTTCCGATTTTGATCATAATACCAGTAGATAAGGTGTTCAAAACTAATTTAGTCGCAGTGCCTGCTTTCATTCTTGTACTTCCGGTAACAACTTCGGGCCCAGTGACAGGACTAATCATATAATCACATAATCCAGAAACACCCATATCACTAGGCGAAGAACATGCAATACCAATAGTAGTTGCACCAATATCTTTAGCATATTGCAATCCACCCAGAACAAATGGAGTTCTACCACTTGCTGCAATACCAATAACAGTATCCAAATCTGGATTGATATTCAGTTTTTTCAATGCATCCTTCCCTAGTTCCACGGAATCTTCAGCGTTTTCAATAGCATTTCTCAAAGCTGTATCCCCGCCAGCAATAACTGCTACAAACTGTTCAGTAGACGCTGAGTACGTTGGTGGGATTTCACTAGCATCTAATACCCCCAACCTACCAGAAGTCCCTGCGCCAGTGTAAATTATTCTACCGCCTTTTCTTACTTTTGGAGCTGCTTCATCAATAGCTTTGGCAATTACATCCGTACACTGCGCTACAGACTCAACTGCTTTAAAATCTTCTATATTTATTTTAGATACCATTTCTAACGTTGATAATGAATCGATTTCCATTGTGTTTGGATTACGACCTTCGGTTTGTAATGAGCACAGTTCGATCGTCATGACTTTTTTCTTAGTTTGGGTTATTATACTCATCTTTTTCTAGTTTTTAAATAGATGAAGAATAGAGAAAAAAGATCTAAAGCGTAACATGAAAAAAAATAAAAATATTAAAAATAAAAGGGTGGATCTCGAAAACTTTTTATACCTCAAACACGATTCACAAATGAAACCATAAATCACAACTAGGATACGCTTATTTGATTGTTTGAGGCGATATATCGCCGAGGGTGGCCGGTATACGGCTCGGCGAAAATTGGCCGGTTGGTTATAATTAGGGGGAAAGAAAAAGATGTGGACGCTTGTGATTCGAGCGTTACAAAAAAATATAATTAATCAAGTAGAGTTTTCCCCGCGAACCTTTTTTTTTTTTTTTTTTT
>JAJLUN010000136.1:0-43120 GCA_030564365.1 Blastobotrys arbuscula | reverse complement strand
ATCTTACACTCTGCCCCCCTAAGCGACAACCCCGTGTTATCGTTCAATCATACTATCATAATAACTATTATCGTAATCTTGTTTCATATAGGGACGTGTCACAAATACTGTGGAGAACTGTTGCAAAAGTTATCAATAGAATCGTTGCCTCGCGTAATCTTTTCGAATATAATAAACCTGTAAACCACAATATTACTTGTCAATTTTTACGTGTTAACATTCACGGACTTTTATTATTTATTTATTTATTTATTTTTTTTTTTTAAATCAGTAGTTTTTGTCTCAGCATCATGTCTCTCTTCATCACTAACCTCGACATCGGCTTTACCCTTGCCAAAATTGCCAGAAAGCCATTCATAGCCTTCTATGTAGCTTGGCTCCTGTATTGTGATTTCTCGAGCATCATTTGCGATATCCTTCAATTCTTTCACTTCTTGGTCATCGTCAAACATATTTTCAGAGCTGTAGTACATAACTACGTATTTATATTCACTTCTAGTTGCAGATAACTTTGTAAAGAATTGATGTTCAGTCATGTTACATGCTTTAGTAGGAGCGATGGCGATTTGGTCACCAGTGTTCTGATATTTGTAGTGCTCATTCTCTAGCTCTTTAAGGAATGGCATTACTGGTACCTCATTCACTTTCATTTTAGTGTATTTAAGTCCGTTGCTTGCCATTGCAACGACATAAGTTGTGAATAATAAGTATATAGATTATTATATACATTATTATCTAATAAAAGTGAAGAGGGAACCATATCATAGAAGGTTCTGGAACCTATAATAGTGCTTATGTAAGCACAACTTCTTCTCATAGTGTAAACCCAGGAAACGTGCAACAGGATCTTACACTCTGCCCCCCTAAGCGACAACCCAGTGTTATCGTTCAATCATACTATCATAATAACCATTATCGTAATCTTGTTTCATATAGGGACGCGTTATAAATACTGTGGAGAACTGTTGCAAAAGTTATCAATAGAATAGTTGCCTCGCGTAATCTTTTCGAATATAATAAACCTGTAAACCACAATATTACTTGCCAATTTTTACGTGTTAACAACATTCACGGACTTTTACGAGAACTTTTCCTTTTTATATACGAGCACCCGCTAGTGCGGAGAATTATTGTTGAGCAGCCGACATTCGCTCGGCTTCCAACAGTATTAAAGAATAAAAAAGGATGGGAAAAGGTATTATTCATCTTAATTCTTTCTTCTTCAACTATGGAGTTTTTTTGTTGTTTTTCGAGATAAAATAACACCCAAGATACGAAGTTAAAAAACCAGAATTCCATGTGTTTTTTACAATGATACCGGCAAGCTAGTTTCGTGCTATTATAACACGGAAATGCAACGTTATGTAATGTATCCCAAAGGTTCACTCCAGGAATATGGCGACTTTTCTCGATCAAAAAAATATTTAACCAAAACACTGACGATGATTCAAAACCGAACAGAAAACCCTATTCACAACAAGATGGTGCACGATAGGGTTATTATTACTTATAAGACGTGGCCAAGAACGGCAATTTGAAATGTTCGAAGAAGAACAAAAATCAGGTTTCAAATACTGTAACCTAAAAATGAACATAAGGGTTGAAAAAAAGAGGTAAAAAAATAAGGTAAAAGCTGAAAAAAATGACCGTCCAGTGATGAGGTAAAAACCTCAAAACCCAGACTACTGGAGTATTAGTAGCAATTCAGAATCGCATTTTTATCCAGGCTTATCGGGGTGATATTAATTGTATTATCAGCTAGTTCAACTACTATACTAGGTTTCAGCTAGTTCAACTATTATACTAGGCTTTATTTATTTCTATAATATTTATAAGCTATCTATTTTCATTTATTGGTTATTAGTTAATTTATTAGTTAAAATTCTTATTTTTACAAGCTTAATTTTTTAACGCGTTAGGTTTTGTTATAATACTACTAAATTACGTGTTCCCCGGGTCGACGCGTAAATCCGCGCGCGGTGTTAATTAACTAACAAGTTTTTTTTTAAAAAAAAAACGGCTACTTGATCAATATATTTTAATTTGAAAAATGCAAAAAAATGGGGTTAATTTTTTTATTTCCTACTTAACGGCGAAGCATTATAGTCAACCATAGAGTCTCTATTCCACGGCCGAATACTACTTTTCCGTTTACTAGAAACTTTTGGAGTGCTTTCGGCAGTGTACCCTGCAGGAGGTTGACGTTTCAAATTGTTTATACTAGCTCGCTGGCGTAGATTGAATGACCCCATACTAGAGCTTGGTCTAATTGGGGACATCCACGGAGTGGATGCAATGTTAGTCGCACTATTAGTAGGTTGCAATCTTGGTGCTTTGAATTCTCGAACATCACGTTCAATATACCTATTCAAAGGAGCTGGGGAAAATGTACTAATAGTACCGTCAGTGCCCACAGCAACATCTCTCCTTTTGGTATAGATATTAGGTTGGACAACTTTTTTGTTATATTCACCCAATACTTCGCTGTGCAGGATCGCCTTATCCTTGACCAAGGTTAAGAATTTATGCGTAATTCCAAACAAATAGATTGATAAAAATATCAGTAAAAATATTAGAAAAAATGAAAGTGGGCAGTACATGATTGTAATTGCATGTAATGGAGAGAATGTTGCTCCTAAATAAAGATTGAATTTCGATGGTGTCCAGATTTTCAATTCCCACAATTGATTACTTGTATCAGAATCATCAGAATCAGTAGTAGTTGACCATGATAACATTTTTTTTAGTGGCGATGATGGCTCAGCTTCGTTTGGTTGGTATCTAATCTTATTGGCTGATGGGGTTTCTGGTTCTTTGTTAATACTTCTTCCTAATAATGTGTACTTTCTATTCTTTTGGTAGCAATAAATCGCATTACCAAAACATAATGTTACTAAAATTAGTGTCAGTGATGAGAATAATACTGTGAGTAATGGCCTCTTTTCTGGAACGTTAAACATATCAACGTTACTTCCTCCATTAAATAATTCGTCGTCTTCACTCTTTTTTGAATTCACTGTTGAATATAGTCTACATAATAATAACAAAAAGTTAAATACACAACCAGCAGGTAGTGCTATAGGAATCGCTTTTTCGTCCCAGTCATAAGTTGTAATAGATTCATTGATTGAAAGCCATAAATCAAACGGTAAAGAAGATAAACGCGTAAGAAGTGGCTGTCTTCTGATTACCTTTTTCCCCATCTTCACAAGGTTTGTCTAGTTCAAAAAAGTGGTGAAATTTTAAGTTTAGTAAGTTGGGAATTTTTTTTTTTTTCGGCGCGTAAATTTAATTATAAGCTAAAATAAATATATGACATCGGATAGGATCGGAGTTACCTACTAAATCAAATGAATATAACTGGATCTGATGAAAATACATCCAGTTGGTACCATCCATACCCAGCTTCCATTCTTTCCAAGGCGGCGACGTATACCATATCCTTTTTTAAAACTACGTCGTCTAAATAAATTCCAAAAACTTGATCATTAAACGTTTCTGTTGATGCTATCAAATGGCCCCCTGATTCATACACACTAACCCGTAAGTTAGGTTTATACATCGCCTCATCGTTAGGTAACTGCAGTGTATATAAATGAAACACAGCATCGGTTCGTCTTGCTACTTTAAATGAAATGTCTTTTCGGTGCTTACCATCCCATCCATTAGACGCGGATCTGATAAATTTTGATGAAAACTCCGGTTTCAATGGCTCAACTGTGCACTGATCATCGTTTGATGCAACAACCAATTGAAATGTCCCTTTCCCATTGGCAGAGTACGTTGATACTACAGCGGTGTAGCTACCGGGGTCAATTGGTTTGTTATTTTCTGCAGAACAAGCACCAATTACATATTGTTCACTTGAGCAGAGCAAATTTTTGGTTTGAAACCCTCGAATTGGTTTGCCTCTGCTCCAAAACACTTGAACATTTAATGGTAATTTGGAATCACTAAATGCGTGGAAAGTGGCAAGAGTTGGCTTTTTAAATGTGATTTTGAATTGGGGGTTTTTACTATATGTTGGTAACGCCCATGATCCACCAGACGTATCAGCATCCCATCTACTGTTTACTGATATTTTTGTAGTATATCGATCTTTAGCACGATTCAGCTCAATCACATCGTGTGAATAAACTGCAAAAGAATATTGCAATAACTTCAAACTACTCTGGACTTCTTGGGCTTTGATCACTATTAATAAGGTTGTGTAAGCAGGGACCTCCAACTCAGTAGTTATATAAGAAGTGTTAACACTTGGGCTGTCAATAACAACTGGTGCGCTATGAGGGATCATCATCTTATGGCGCGATTTGTAAACCACCAAATTCATATATCCATAAAAATTGGGATTGATATATCGGCTAATGTGTATCAAAACTTTGGTGTCGTTACTATTTTTATTGGTGATTGTAAATTGCGGTGACTTTGAATATGATCTAGATTTTGTCATGTCGGATAATTCCCATGTAAATTCCAAATTGTTATGATATTTATACATTTGCGGATTCCAGTTTAAATATAGGCTCTCAAAATACATTCGAATCGTATCAAAATCCATCCAAAAGGACCCGTGCCCTATATCTTGATCAGGTAGAGCAAAACTTGGAACCCCCGATTGATCTTGCCATGGGTTTCGTATCAAGGCCAACCTTTCGCCGCCTTGTTCTTTCATATCGATAACTGTGTAATCGTGTACTGGAACCAACCCAATTTCCTCCCTAGCATCTTGCCCAGTACCAATACAAGCAATTAAATTACCATTTTGCCACTCTCTATACATCATATCCCAAGATTTTTTCAATGTAATTGTGGGATCTTGTCTTGGCGATGATAAATGGATATAAGACGGAACCCAACCAGAAAATATAAATGTATCCAAACATGCATGAGACCCTTCGAAATTGTACCCACCCATAATTTTCATATATGCTTTTTCAAATAATGCTGGCCATAACATGTTATTTTGAGACTTCACAAACAGGTTCCGATCGTTTTTACTACATGGTAAAAAGTCATCAATAATTACTCTTCTATCGGTGCCATTAAAATGCAATTTCACATGGTATTTCCCATTCGGTGATGGTTTCCATGGGTACAATCTAGATTTTAGTATTGATTTACCAGTCCGTTTTTCAAGATTAGATATTGATAATAACGAAGCAACCACCGAACAATCTTGCAATGAATCTTGGTATAATAAAGTCCCCTGACCAAACCAATCAGCTGTGGTAGTAATTGCTTCTTCAGGTCTAGCCCATTTACTAAACAATTCTTGTTGTTTTGTAGACAGTTCCAGCATACCAACTGGATCTTTATATTCGTTATTACCAACAAACTCATCGTCGATTGGCTCCTCCACTTCATCGTCACCCCATGGGAAAAATAGGCCATGCGGCGTTTTGCTCCCTGCATACACTAATTTTTCACTATGATTTAGTTTCAATTCTTTTTTTTTAATTTTCGTAGCCAAATCATAAGTCTTGCTCATTAAGTCAATCGTGCTTTGTCGATTAGGTTTTGAAACTTTATCACAAGCAATGCTTAGATTTTGTAACGATTGTAGAATGTCATCAGTAGCATTTTTGTAGTCATTTAAAGCGGATCTGTATATAGCCTTTGATTTCAATAACCGAGCTTGATCCAACTCCATGGCTCTTTCTATATTGATTATTGAGTTTTCTCTTGTTGTGGGGTATTTTTAATGTTAAAAAAAAAAAAACAAGTCACGTTGGGAGAATGGCAAAAAGGACGCCTATAAACACGAAAAAAAAAAATTATTCCATTTCGAGGTTCAACAATGGCCATTAATTAATAATAATAGAGCCTCAAAAAATTCACAAAAAAAAAAGTTAATGCATGAACTATAAAAAGAAACAAGTCAGCATGTCCAGGATTCAAAATACAATCAAACAAATTAGACAAATTCAAGAACTGAAAGATTCACATTCAAACGCCAATTCAATAATGTGTCCAGTTAAAGTCGACTTACCGTTAGTTGCTGATAGTTTTGAAACTCTAACGAGTGAATTACAACATGAAACTGAGTCAGTTATCATCCCGCTTTACGAACAAGCTACTGAAGATGATTATATACTAAAAAGAAAAAGACATGTCAAATTTTGTAGAAATATGTTGGGTCAACTACCATTTGGATTTAGAGTATTAGATGCATCGAAACCTTGGCTGGTTTATTGGGGTTCTAACGCATTAGCCCTATTAGGCGATGATATCAGCGACTTGAAACCAAGTATTGCATCAACGATTCTAGCTTGTCAATCGCCGAGTGGTGGTATTGGAGGTGGCTATGGACAATTGCCACATTTAGCACCGACATATGCTGGTATTACAGCAATGGCATTAAGCGAAGATCCAGAGGCGTGGGCTCAAATTAACCGTAAAGGCATGTACAGCTTTTTGATGGAAATGAAACAACCAGATGGTAGTTTTACTATGCATAGAAATGGAGAAACTGATACAAGAGCAAGTTATTGTGCACTAGCAGTGGCAAGTTTACTAAACATTCTAACACCAGAGCTTTTAGAAAATTGTTTGGAGTTTATTCAGGGTTGTCAAACTTATGAAGGGGGGTTCAGTGCACTCCCCGGAACTGAGGCCCATGGTGGGTATGCGTTTTGTGCACTAGCAGCTTTATGTGTTATTGGACCGCCAAAGGAAACTATTACTAAATTGAATGTTCCAAGTCTGATCAAATGGTTAAGTTCCCGTCAGTTGCCGATTGAAAAAGGATTTTCTGGCCGGACTAATAAGTTAGTTGATGGATGTTATAATCACTGGGTAGGTGGATGTTGGGCATTGCTAGAAGCAGCATTAGATTTGGGCCCGGATAGTTGTTGTTTATGGGATCGACAGGGCCTGATTGATTATACATTACTATGTTGTCAAGCAGAGAAAGGTGGTCTGAGAGATAAACCAGGCAAGGCCTCGGACAGTTACCATACTAACTATACTTTGAGTGGGTTGTCTGGCGCTCAACATGTATACTGTTATCCTGATAATAAAGTTGAATTCGGTGAATATGCATTCAATTGGATTTCATCGCCATACCAGTATGGTAATTACCCCAATAGTGAAAATGAAAGGGTTAAACCAATTAATCCGGTTCATGTGTTGCCAGAAGGTGCTGCTGAAAAAATGCATGATTTTTTCGTTCAAAAGGATCTATAGAGAAAAGGTTTTGGGCCCTCTAATTAACAATAGTCACTAAAGGTTTTTCTTTATGTTGATTTGGGGGTTCTTCCGGATTGGTGTTATTGGATTGTGCGAGTCCGAAAAATGTCTGATAGCTTAAGTGTCTATTTTATACATCTTTATATCTAATTAACGAAATGTTATAATCAAATGCTGCTAATGTTAAAAGCCTAATTTATAATTATACGTCCATCTTGGTGGTTTATCAATTACCAATATAAATTAATAGTTTGCATTTATTGTCCAATACACTCAAGATCTTTTTCCGGTAATGAAGTCTGAAGGCTCCTAGAAAAACTTGGGTGCAAATAAACTAATTAAAATTTAGTCAACCCACCCAGACCTTAATTGTGATATAAATATTTAGACTGGTAAACAAAAACATGCCTTGAAAGTAGATCCGAAAAAACTTGGTAGGCTGGGTTGGAGTACACTTATTGTTCTGTCATGCTATAGCTGCGGGGCACTTTTGTCTCTGTCATGGAACTCTATAGGCTCTCGTTTAGGCTCGACGGCTTCTCTTTAGGTTCCGGTAAAGACTTATTGGATCATGCATCCAGCTGTCGCATCCTTAAACGTTAAATAAGTAAATCTTAACCCAAGTGCCCATAAAGACCTGCAGGTGCTACATGTCTAAGTGGGGTATAGTGAATAAAATAAAATATGCAAATGTTGACAATAACTCTATAATAAGTTATGTATGATGATATTTATGTGGAGTGATGGGCCAATTGTCCACAGCCCTTAAATTGGTTTATTGATTGAACCATTTTGGTTATTTAGGAATGCAATGGTGGTATACAACAATTATGAGTCTTTTTGGATAGTAACAGGCATCTCGACCGGTAAAATCCTTAGCTTAAAACTATGTCAAAAGCATATATATTTTGGAGACAAAAGGGAGTCATCAAAGTAGTTTTTCTTTGCTTTTTAAGTTGTGTGATGTATATATATTTGTTTTGTTCGAGTTTGAATGTTTGAACATCCATGGAATGGGTTTATACTAGAGGTATGAAGTTCAAAAATGTGTCATGATTCCAACACCATTACAATATTAAAATACCGGAATATATGTGTTCGAATCTGAGGATCAACTCGCTTCTTTTCGAGCTTTCTTAGGACAATTTTCCAAAAGTTTTAGTCATAGTATAATACTTTAAAAAGAAAAAAAAAAAAAAATATTGCCCCAGTGGACATTTTTACATTTAATGCATGCAGATTTAAGGCCAAAGCCGAAAATTGCAAATTCTAGTGGGGCACTAGAACTTTTTCCATACTGAAGTGTAATTATAGGCCTGCCACGGTAAAAATCTATAATGTTCAAGCTTAATTAAGGGCCCCTCCCCTTCAGTATGCACAAATTAGTATAAACTAATGAATTTTAATGGCAATAAAAGGAAGAAAAAAATCACCATCATCAATAAGCATAAATTTATGCTTGTTATGCCGAGCTTTTTTTAAAGCCTAATAGTGGAGGGGTAAGCATAGCCGCGGGGTTCAAATATATACCCGCCTCCCCCACTTCCAGAGCCACACTTGGGTAAATAGTTATACACAGGTATATCAGACAGATTTTGTGAGATAAGCAGGGGAAGAATTGCCATAAAAGAATGAAACTTTTAGTATACGCATCATAAAAAGCTTAGGGTACCGGCTCAATTGGTGCTTATATGTTTTAAAATAAAAGGAAAGATGAAGATACGAAATTTAAAAACAATAAGCGAATGTTATTTATCAGTTGAAATTCTTTGTTGTAGCAGATGCTCTATGGCTACTACAATGATGCAGTAAAGCGATCTCTCCACTGGACCGTTTTGAAACGTTATTTCGAATCTGCAAGATAAAGCTATTTGACTTAGATTTCTTTTTTCTTTCGCTCATTTGATACAAATAAGCCTTGTATAAGACTTGAATCATAAAGTTAGAACGATGTTTGTAAAATTTTGGACGGCAGCTGAGGACTTGACATGACAATTGAACCCTTTGGAAAAATAGTAAAGCCATATGGATCTGAAACACCAGCGAACTACGCCCCATATTGTAAATTCAAACCCTTGTAGCAGCCAAAAGCTAGTAAGAAAAGAAAAAAACGAACTTAAAGCCGAATTGATTAACGGCGGAAATAAATCAACGCTTATTCAAAAAACCCCACTTTTTTGTAGCTTACGAGTGATATATAATAAAGCACAAGTATCTTCAACTCTATAATCTGTTTTATTTTGAAACGGCCAAAAAAACAAAGAAAAACAAAAAAATTAATACTATTTTAATCAAGTTTTTCATTAACTATGAAACTAACCGCCATTGTTAGCTTGCTGCTGGCTTTGCAAACAAATGCAGTAACTGTCAATGAAAAACAATCACCATCAGACGGCGACAACAACAATCTCGCATCCAGTCCACCGTATTACCCATCTCCAATTACTGGCCGAGAACCAAGTCTGGATGACAAATGGGCCAAAGCAATTAAAAAGGCAATTAAAACTGTTGACCAAATGACATTGGTGGAAAAAGTCAATCTAACTAATGGTATCGGCATGGGTAATGGTCAATGTTCAGGTACTACCGGATCTCGTTAGGTATCCCGGGGATTTGTGTTCAGGATGGACCATTAGGTGTTGGTGGGACCGATTTAATCACCTCTTTCCCACCAGGTATATCTGTTGGTACCTCCTTCAACAAAGCTTTGGCCAAGGATAGGGCTGATGCTATTGGTAAAGAATTTGTGGCCAAAGGTTCTCATGTGATGCTTGGTCCATGTATTGGTATGTTATTAATCAAAGAAAAGAAAAGAAAAAGAAAAATAAAAATAAACCGGTGCGGCTGAGACATTTATATCACCAGTCTTTTTTTTTTATTTTTGCTGCTAAGCTCGTATATTACAAAAGATACTAACAAATTTTTATAGGACCTATTGGTACTCGCCCATTGGGTGGTAGGAATTGGGAAAGTTTCGGTAGTGACCCTTATTTGCAAGGTATTTTTGGGGCAATTACTGTTCAAGGTGTTCAAGAACAAGGTATCATGGCCAATGTCAAACATTTAGTTGGCAACGAACAAGAAAAATTTAGAAATACAAAGTTTGGTAAAGCTTTAGGATATGAACCATTCAAGGCGCCACTGAGCACTAACATTGATGATAGAACTATGCACGAGCTTTATTTGTGGCCATTTGCCGATGCCATTCGAGCAGGTGCGGCTTCCATCATGTGCAGTTACAACCACATCAATAATACTTACGGTTGTGGCAACTCTGCGGTAATGAACGGTTTAACCAAGGATGAATTGGGTTTCCCAGGGTTTATCATGAGTGATTGGGGTGCCACTCACAGCACCGACTCTGTTGTCGCTGGTTTGGATATGAATATGCCGGGTGAAGGTGAGACTGGCAATGGAATATGGTCATTTGTTGGTTCCAACGTTACTGCATTGGCTCAAGACGGTAAAATCCCATTGGAGCGTGTTAATGATATGGCTACACGGATCATGGCTGCTTATTATTATGTTGGTTCAGATAAAATATTCGGAAAAGACCATGTACCTAATTACAGTATTCAAACTGAAGACGACTATGGTTTCTTGTATGGTAAAGAAGAATACGCTTTCTTGAACCAACATGTTGTTGCAATGAACAAGAAATCAAAACAAGCTGCTCACCAGGGCGCCGTAGAATCATTTGTTTTGTTAAAGAATAATAACAACACTTTGCCATTGAAACAAAAGGAGAAAAAATTGCCAAAAAAGGTTGCCATTTTGGGGTTGGGTGCATTCCCAAACCCAGACGGCTTGAACTGTGACTCTCAAATGTGTCAAAATGGTGCTTTATTTACAGGCTGGGGCTCTGGTGCAGTTCAAATGACCTACGGTGAAACTCCTTATGAATCTTTACAAGCTAGATGCATTAAAGAAGGTTTACAAGTTTCTGGAGATACTGGTGCAAATGCAGTTTGGTTGAATGCAACTGAATTCGCAGAAAGTCCGTATTATAATGTCGCTGCTCATTCTAATGCTAACATTTTATTTGGGTTGAGTGATTCTGGTGAAGAATTTGACAGAGTTGGTAATAACAGTAACGGCGATCGGGCCAACTACACATTATGGCATGCATTCGATGAACTAGTGGCCAAGACTGTTAAATTAAACTCCAATAATATCATTGTTGCTACCGCTGTTGGCCCAATTGATATGAACAAATGGATTGATCATGAAAACGTCACTGCTGTTTTGCTGAACACCCCAACTGGTCAAGATTTCGGTTCAGCTGTTACTGAAATCTTGTTTGGTGATGAAAACCCATCTGGTAAGCTACCATTTACTATTGCCAAAGAGAATAAAGATTATATCCCATTATTAGAAACCTGGGGTGACGAATCTGTTGTTCCGCAACAAAACTTTACCGAAGGTGTATATATCGATTACCGACATTTTGATAAATACGACTTGGAACCAAGATTTGAATTTGGTTTCGGTGGTAGTTATAGCAAATGGCAGTTTAGCGGTTTAAAAATTAAAGAACAAAAAATCCCACCAAAACAATTTACCAAGGCCAAGAAATTGAACGAACCAGCTAAACGAGGCGGTATTGTTGGTGATTTGACAGCACCAAAAGGTTTCCGAAAGTACAAAAGTGTTGTTTATAGTTGGTTGGCTGATAACCAAAAGAGTCCAGAGTACGAGGTGCCAGAAGGGTCATTAGATAATCAACAAGAAGAATCTCGATTCCCGTTGGCATCTGGTAATATTGGTGGTAATGACGAGTTATGGGAAGTTGCCTATAAAATTCAAGCCAAGGTTGAAAACTGTGGTCCGTACCGAGGTAAGCAAGTTGCTCAGTTATATATTGGCTTTCCAGAATCCAAGCAGTTCCCAAGCCCAAAGAAACAGTTGAGAGGCTTTGAAAAAGTTAATGTTGCTGTCGGTAAATCCGAAAAAGTTGAGTTTAATATTTTGGCTCGAGATTTGGCTGTTTGGGATGTTATCACTCAAGCGTGGGTTGTTCAAAGTGGTGAATACACTGTTTATGTTGGTCAATCCAGTCGAGACTTGGAATTGAAAGGTACCATTAAAATTGAATAGAGCTCTTTTGAAATTTCTATGGTTTTTTCACGTTTTTATGATATTTTTTCGCTTCTTTTATATAACTTTTTATGATAATCTTATGAATATATTTGGTTCTGCTTTTTTACTATAATTGTTTAAAAAAGAAAAACAAAAAAAATTGTGGCTGTAATGTATTGTAAACGCCACAATCCATGCGGCTTATCAGGTCAAAAAAAAAACAACGACGTTATTATCTGACGCGCGGGCTCACATGCCAGGATCCAGAGACCCTTAGACTTCCCAATAACAATTTCAAAATCCAAAGGTTACCCGGCATTGTGGCGGTTTAAAAAATATCATGGCGCTAAAATCTCGGGGCGGCTTCAAAATCTAGTCGACGTCCACCGGGGGCGCGGGGATAACTAAATTAATTAGTATTTCCAGCGCAGCAACATCTTTTTTCCAAAATTCACACCAAAACCACCACCACCACCTCCCACATTCTCTTTCCACACAAAAAACATTTTTCAAAAAGAAGTAGCATGTCCAATCTCACGACAGACCAAACACAGCTGTTAGATCAATTTATTGATATTACCAACTGGGACAAAGAACGAGATCTTGCTATTAGGTTATTAGAAAGTAGTAATTGGAATTTAGAAACCGCAGTGGCGTTGCATTTTGAAGGGGGTATTGAATCATTAGGATCAGGACCAAATACTAATACTAATAATAATAATAATAATAATAATAGCCGACCAAGTACAGATACTAGGCGAACAGAAACGTTACAAGCATCGTTACTAGACGAGCTGAACAATCAACCAGAACCACAAGATTTGGCTCCACGAATCAACCCGAATCCTACTATTTATTCACCAAGAATCACTGGCGTCTCAATAATTCAAACTGTGTTATTTGCACCATTTAATATTGGGTTAAAACTTTTCAATACTGTTATTTATTGGCTTTCTATGATATTCCCGTTTCTACCGAGATTAACCGGGTATTATCCATCGAATAGGCAAGCTACTCGAACTAATGAAGCGGTGAACAATCCAAAGAATATTGCTATAAGATATATTAGAAATTTTGAAGAAAGATATGGTGAAAACGGAATACCGTTTTTTGAAGGCGGGTATACAGATGCACTCGAATATGCCAAAAAGGAGCTAAAATATTTGGTAATTGTGTTGAGTAGTAATGAAAATGATCTAACTGATGGGTTTATTAGAAACGTTTTGTTGCACCAACAAATCGTTTCATTATTTAAAAAAGATAATATTGTTCTATGGTGTGGTGATGTTAAAGAAAGTGAAAGTTATCAAGTTGCCAATGGGTTGGAAGTTACAACATTCCCGTTTGTTGGGTTGGTTGCTCCGGCGCCAAAGACACCAACTAGTAACTTGGTTGTTATGACTGTTTTGGCGCGGTTGAAGGGTAAAATGGATTGGCAAACTGTGCAATCTGCTATTGAAGAAAAGATCGAAGAACATGAACCTAAATTAATGTCTTTGGTCTTGGATAAACAAGAACGAGATACGAATAGACAGTTACGAGAAGAACAAGATTCGGCATATGAACGAAGTTTGAGACAAGATCAAGAACGAGAGACTCAATTACGTAAAGAGCGAGAAGAACGGGAAAGAGCCGAACGAGAAGCCAGAGAGGCGCAAGATGAAAAAGAATTAATGGCACGAAAGAGAGAATTATGGAAACAATGGAGAATTGGACAGTTAATTCCCGAGCCAAAAGAAGGGTCCAGTATGGCGCGAGTGGGGTTGAGGTTATTAACTGGTGAGCGAGTGGTTCGAAAGTTCCCAAAAGATTGTAAAATCGAAGAAATATATGCATTTGTCGATTGTTATGACTTGATAAAGTCCGGGGACTACGAAACTATTGAAACCAAGCCACAAAATTATGAACATGTATATTCGTTTGAGTTGGTTAGCCCAATGCCTCGAAAAGTTTTGAGTGATTTGAACCTGTCAGTTACGGAGGAAAAGACTATTTATCCAAATGGTAGTTTGGTAGTTGAACTCAAAGATGAATTTATAGAAGAATAGTTTAAAAAATAGTGTTTTTCAATTATCTTAACCTATTTTTCACCTTAAGCGTAAAGTTTTGTCTTCCTCCCAATAATATTTGTGTTGTGTGAAATTTTCCTCATTACAATTTTTTTTTATTTTCTCCCCCAAACAGACCAACACAATAAGAATGAGTCGCAGTACGAATGAAGAGTTTCTAACACGACTTGGTGAACTCTTCAAACAAAGCAATGAATCTGGTTCAGTGTTTCTGACGCAAAAACGATGTATGTATATATATACTCTACTAACGCAACTAACATGATAGTAACTGAGCAAAACGAAAGTAAACCAGATAACGAACCATTTGCAATTTTATTTCGAGCTACTGATGGGAAGTCCGACAAGAAGAAAAAAGTCAAACTATCAACAGTAGTTAATACATCAGACTTGGATAGTTTCTGGGTCAAATATACTGAAGTTGTGAAACTTGGAATGGGTGGCCTACGAAAGAAAGATAAAAAGAAAAAGAGGGCCAAGAAATAAAAAAACCATATTATTACATATATTTATTATCATTTTTAATGAAAAATAATGAATAAACTTATTCTTGCATTGTTAATTGGTTAGAGTAGAAGTTGTAACAACATGTTAGTAGTTAGTTTGATATAGCAGTGCGGCGTGGGGTTGTTTGTGCCAATCCATCCGCTTAAGCGAATCCCGGGCCCCCGCCCGCTTTTCGATGTCATCGCTCACTCCGGCGGGGGCCGCCCCAAAAAAAAATGTCCCCTTATGTTGCACCCAAGAATCGAAGTGGGTCTTTTTCCGACATTTCGTGCATTAGCTCAACGGAGTCCTAAAAATCTTTCTTTAAAGCAATCAGTGGTCAATTGAGGTAGTATGTCCAAAGGCAAATATTGATAGTAGAATTTATTTGAAACCCTCATAAAACGTGGGATTATTTTTAAAAAAAAAAAAAAAAAAAAAAGTCCAAGCTTTAACTTTTTGTAAGCACGGGGTTATGCGTGAGCATTTTTGATTTCTATTCTTATCAAGGGCAAAAGAAGAAAAAAAAACTATAAATTGAATGTTGTTTTCCCCACCTTGACATTAATTTTATTTTTTATTAATGGAACTTTTTCATCATTTTATCAGCAAAAAGGTATTGAAAAAAAAATGAGTTATAAACGTACGGTAGCGCTGATTTCATGCTTTGTGGCGTCGACAGCATGTGGTACTATTTATTTATATTCAGCATATAGCACACAGCTGGCAGATCGATTGGACTTATCGGCAACTGAGTCATCACTAATTGGCTTGTCTGGTCCTGTTGGAGTGGCACTATTGGCGTTCATTGCTGGATACCTTGTTGATACGTATGGTATGCTTCTCCCAAGTTCGTTGGGAACGGTTTGTTTGTTATTAGGGTACAGTACATTATATCATTGCTATATATACAAGATCCGACTGGTATATTTATTATGTATTTCATTAGGGTTAGCTGGGTTCGGTAGTTCTTTGGTATATGCTGCGTGTGTCAAAACATGTGCGTTGAATTTCCCTAGAATTAGAGGTACTGCAGTGAGTGTTCCAATGAGTGGGTTTGGTTTGAGTGCCTTTATGTTTAGTACTATTAGTGGATGGTTTTTCAATGACGATACTGCGGCATTTTTGAAATTTTTGAGTTTGATGACCAGTGCGTTATGCTTCTTTAATATTCCTTTTATCAAAGTACATCCAATTGAAGAAAAACAAGATGAAGAAGAAGAAGAAGATAATAATGATGAAACGCGGCCATTGATTAATCAGGAAAATGATACTAATGCTGTCAACAAAGCTGATGGCACTATTGATAACTTGACTCAAGAAGATGAAGTTGGTGGGTGGCATTTATTAAAACGGTTACGATTCTGGCAACATTTCGTCATGCTTGGGCTAGTGTCCGGCAGTGGCCAAATGTATATTTATTGTGTCGGGTATATTGTTCGATCATTAATGTTGGATCCTTCTAGTGAACCATCAACACCATCCCAAATTCAAAAAAACCAGGCATTACAAGTTGCGATTATTTCATTTTCCAATTTCGCCTGTCGGTTACTTTCTGGAATGGTGTCTGATTTCTTGAAACGGAAATACAACGTCCAAAGATTATGGATTGTTTATGTATCATTGTTGTTAATGTCCTTTGGTAACTTTATTGCAATTATCAACCGCGATGTATCCCGGCTTTGGGTGGTTTCCAGTTTTATTGGTAGTGCTTATGGTACTTGTTACGGAATTTACCCAACTATTGTTAGTGAATCCTTTGGTATGAAGCATTTCAGTCAAAACTGGGGTATGCTATCAATTTGTCAAGTCGTGGGGTCATATTTGTTTTCATTAATGTTTGGTAAAGTTTACGACGCCAACACTCCTGTCGGTGCGAAGTTGTGTGTTAAAGGCTTGGGATGTTATCAAACCAGTTTTATTGTTTCATTATGTTTGAACGGAGTCAGTGCGTTCCACCTGGTTTATACTATTTATTCAAATTACAAACGAAATCAACGACGATATAATAGAGCAATAGCTCGTCAGTTATTACAAGCAGAACACCAGCAATAAAAAATTGTACTAATTATATTATAATTGAAAATGAAAACAATATTTTTTGATGTTAAAACAATTTTTTTTTTTGTTTTTGTTTTGTTGTTATTATTACTATATATATATATATATATATTAATAAAATATTACCACGTTCCACTATCTTCTGGTGGATTACTATATTCATTGTTATTATTACTACTATCGTTGCCGTTATTATTATTATTATTATTGTTATCATAATCATCACCGTAATCATTATAATCATTATTATTGTTACCTACTGGTGAGTAAGAAGAGTTTCGTGGTGGTGGAGTTCGAGACATGGATCTGGATCTAGAATTAGATCTAGATCTTGCTGGCGAGTTGGATCTGCTCCGACCACCTCTTGCAGGTGGTGGACTTCTTGAATCATCTCGTCTTCTATCGAATCGTCCACCCCTTTCTCGTCTGTTACCAAACCGATCACCGCCCCGGCTTCCACGACTACCACCTCGTGGACCACCTCGGCCACCTCTACCTCTGAAATCATCTCTAAAACTTCTTGGACCTTGAGGAGCTGCTGCTGGCCTTGGATCTTCTTTCAATGTAACTGGATTGCCGCGGAATTCCTGTCCTTCCAATTTTTCCATTGCGGTGCTCATTTCATCACGACTACCAAACTCCAAAATCCCAGTACCGTCATTTTTTCTACAATTTGCGTAAGTCACAACAACATCACTAATTCGTGCAAAATCTTTCAAATCTTGCCAAACAGTATCTTCTGGCAAATTGTTGATAACTAAACGGTATTGACCACTGGTAGTATTACGGAACCCTCGATCTCTATCCCGATAATCATTACGTCGACCACCATACCTATCATCATCATACCCACCTCTGTCTCGGTCTCGGTCTCGTTCACGTTCACGTTCTCTTGGTTTATCTTTTGCAAATTCAACGCTTATGATGTTGCCACGAAAGTCGCTTTTGTCTAATTCGTCAACTGCGGCCCGCGCGTCATTACTGTCACGAAACTCAACAAACCCATACCCTCTTAGTAATTTGACATCGCTGACTGTACCGAATTTATTGAACAATGTATCCAAATCGCTGATGTTAATGTCGAATGGTAACGGCCGAACAAAGATACGCACTGATGAAGTCATGTTGTATGGTTATAAAGAAAAATAAAAATAAAATTGAATGGTTAAAGCGCGTGTGTTTGAGTAGCGCTGTAAGCTTTCGACAAAACCAAAAAAAAAAAAACCAAAAAATTCAAAAAGGAAAAAAATTTGGTCGAGTGGTTTGCTGACTTGCTTAAATGTTGTTAATTTTTTTTTTCTTTCAATTTGTGTTGGGACTAATGAAAAAAAATATTTTTTATATAAAAATAAATAGATAAATGTTACCACCGGGAGTCGAAAGGTGCAGCCGTGTCCAAACCTAACGGTTTAAAAAAAGATATCACAAAATTTTTGTGGGTGTATAAAAATTTCAACTATTTTCAACCAATAGACATTTCTTTTCATAATTCAGTAGTTAATGATTCGACAAATCGGCCTGCTGCGCGGTTGTAGAGCTAACCCGCTTCGACATACAATTATTCGATTACAATCGACACAACCACGTAGAAATATTCGGCCGGACCTCCCTCCCAGAAAAGGTATCGATTTAACCAAATTAGACGACGTTAAAGAACGATTTCAACAATGGAACCGTGAAACGCCACATAAGAAAAAAATCGCGGGTGTATTGATTATTTTGTATATTGCCACTGCTGTTGCAGGCATTCAATATTTAAGAGACACCAAACATAAAGCAACTGGCGAACCATCACCTTATAAAGATCCACTAGAAGAATTTAAAGGTATACCGGAAGCTAAAGATACTACAGAAATTTATGAACACATGGCCAGAGAATATGATTCAAAGATCAGATGGGAAGAATTTTTAGCATTGATAGGATCTAAGCGGAAAAAGGTCATGAAGAATGTTCATGGAGATGTTTTGGAAGTTAGTTGTGGTACTGGACGAAATATTTCATATTTTAATGAACAAAATATTAATAGTATAACATTTTTGGATTCAAGTAAGGAAATGTTGAAAGTTGCCAAAGAAAAGTTTGATAAAAAATTCAAAAACTACAATAATGTTCAATTTGTTCAGGGACGAGCAGAAGATTTGCAAAAATTGGTCAGTAATAGTGGACAAAAGTTTGATACCATTTATGAAACTTTTGGTCTATGTTCACATGAAAATCCAGTGGAATCTTTGAAAAATTTCAAAACTCTTCTAAAACCAGAAGGTACTGTAGTTTTACTAGAACATGGTCGATCTGATAAGGATTCATTAAACGATCGAATGGATGCTAAAGCCGAAACTCGAGCCTTAGAATGGGGTTGTAGATGGAATTTGGATATTGACGGTATTGTAAAACAGAGTGGATTGGAAATTGTAGATGAAAAACGATGGCATTTTGGCACTACTTATTATTACTTGCTCAAAGCTCCTTCTAAGTAAAAATAAAAAAATTCTTGTAAATATATTATTATTATTATTCATTAGCAATGGCTTCCATCGCTAATGCAGTTTTGACTTCATTCTCAACCAAATCACTAGCATTTTTATATACCATACTCGCCTCATAGGCAGCAATTAATCTACTTTCATTAATCCCGACTTCTTTATATGTCAATGCTTTGATACACCCTGCATATCTACTAATAGACTCTCGAACACTTGCAGGAATATCTTCATTAATATCACTGTAAATTTCCAACCCCGCCTCTTCTTCTAATTTCGTAATTGATACATTTGATGGTTGTTCTTTAGAGCTTTTACTTAGCCAAATATACCCATTAATCCCAAGAATCAAATCAACGTTCCCCGGTAGTTTATATTGATGTGTTCTGAACCGAATAATTAAACTTGACGGCACTGATAAGAAATATCCATTTCTCAGTTTACCATATCTTAATGATCTTGTATGTAATGAAGCACCCCCGTCACTAAACAATCCTTGAACTTCAGCATTTAATAAATCACCTTCTTTTAAAAATTGTCTCATTTGCAGTTCATCAGATTCACTTTTCCTTCTCAAAACCCCACCTGGGAGATTGACACTACCTAATAACAATACTGCATCTTGACTAGAACCGATATCTACCTTCCACCGCTTATTTCCAACTTCTGTAATTCTACCAATAACATGATCACCCACCACTGGTTGATATTTGCCTCTTATAGGTTTGACGCTTAGTAGTTTATTAACTCTTGATATTGTTCCTGCAACTGATGAATATGTTTTTTCCTGGACTGAATATGTACCGTGTCCTCTCATCCAGATAGAGTCTTGCGTTACTAGTTCACCTGGTGTGACCAACCCATCTGCCGTTTTTGCTCCAGTTTCTTGATCTTCATTAACCTGATTGTCTTCCATTTCAACATCTGAGTCGCTCAATGCATCTTCAAATTCGACCTCCAGATCTTGAATATCTTCTTTCGCAGGGCGAGTTATTGTGATTGCAGGCATTATTATTATTTGGTTTCTTGTCTATTGATTAAAAAATATTAACCAGCACGGCTTAAAATATAAGGTAAAAAAAAAAAAAGTGTTTAAATTTGTCGTGTGCGTGAAAAATTTCAAAGTCCCAAAAAAATATTTATATTTTTTTTTTCAAATCAACGAAATCATCATATTATAGACAATTTTTTTTTTTTTTTTTAAATATATTAACCCGTTTATGCTACGGAGAGCTTTGAAAATGGCCAAAAAAGAATATTTCCCACCAGTTAATCGCGAAATGCGACAATTGGATCGATCTTTTTTCGTGAAAAAAATCCCGCTTATCGCTGCAAAATTACAAGATGCGTCAAAAATCTCAAAACTAACCAAAAACTGTGAAAACGATTTATTACAATTACGGTCTGTAGGCAGGATTGTTAATATTGAAAATAAAAAATCGGTACTACTGAAAGAAGATGTTCAATCTACAGAACCTGAAAATGTATATAAACTAATATCATCAAAAACTACCGAAATTTTAAAAGAAGCAGAAGCAACTTTTCACAACTACGAAGTAGTGCTGGATTATAATTATTGGAGAGCTGATGATATTTTAAATGCCGTGTTGCCGGAAGATTTAGTCGATGAATCACCTAGTGGGTATACAAATGTGGGTCATATTGCACATATGAATCTACGAGAGGAATTTTTACCATACAAACAACTAATTGGACAAGTTATTTTGGATAAGAATCCTTCAATTAAAACTGTGGTGAACAAATTAGATTCAATTCATGCGGTTTATCGAACATTTGATATGGAGGTTATTGCCGGCGATCCAGATATGATTGTTACACAAAGTGAGTCAGGTTGTAAATTTAGATTCGACTTTAGTAAAGTATATTGGAACTCAAGATTGCATACCGAACATGATAGGCTGGTAAGTAAATTTGAAAAGGGTCAGGCAGTTTGTGATGTTATGGCGGGGGTTGGACCGTTTGCTGTACCAGCTGGTAAGAAGGGTGTTATAGTAATGGCAAATGATTTGAACCCTAATAGTTATTCGTCACTATTAGATAATATCAAGCTTAATAGAGTTGGAAAAACAGTTCACCCATCAAACATGGATGGTAAAAAATTTATCAAAGATTCATTAGTACAGTTATTGGAACTGCATAAAGGTATAAAGGGCATTGAAATTTTTCATAAAAAAACTTCTAGATCCAAACCACAACATCCAGAATATATCAATATTCCAAAACAATTCAGCCATTATGTCATGAATTTGCCAGATAGTGCTATGGAATTTTTGGATGGGTATCAAGGGTTGTATAATAATGAATTGTTACGAAAAGAGGTTTTTGGTAAAACAGAACTAACCAAAGATGATATGCCATTTATTCATGTACATTGTTTTTATAAATGGGATCCACATGCGCCAGAACCAACTCAGGACGAAGCTAATGAATCAATGAGACAACGAGTGTCCAAAAACCTTGGATTTCAAATTGATATCAGTGAACTTTCATTCCATAAAGTTCGAAAAGTATCACCTACAAAAACAATGTATTGTGTGACATTTAAATTACCTATAGAAGTAGCATTACAACAATAATAATAAGCACCTAATATTCCAAAGTACCTTGAATACTTGACCAGAAATCTTTGACAAATTGTTCTTGGCCTTGGCCACCTCGAACTGCTAAATAAACTCGAGAATCAACTGCTGGGCTCCATTCATCTGGATTACCGCTAACCATCTTGCCACCAGTTTCTTCCAAAATAACCCATCCGGCACAAACATCCCATGCCCAACATCCACCTTCCCAATAACAATCAATGGCGCCTGCTGCAACGTTGCAAATGTTCAAAGCCGCACTACCCAGGCTTCTAAACCCGTGCATGAAAGCACCATTTTCTCTGGCTAAATAATCAAATGTGTCAGTTTTGACTTTATAATTATGGCCAGATCGATCTGCACCCCATTCTATAGCTGCCAATGCACTTTGTAGTTTTAATTCTGTTGTAGGAGGTCTTAGTGGTAACTTTTCGTCGTTTAAAAATGCCCCTTGTCCTTTAATACCGGTATACATTTGGTTATAAAATGGGTTGTAAACAACACCAACGACTGGCTGTTTTTTGTAAGTAAAGCCTAGTGAAATACAACTAAATGGGAAGAAATGGATAAAATTGGTGGTGCCATCAATTGGGTCGACTATGAATGTTGGGTCATCTGTTAAAATAGTTTCACCAGGTTTATAACTTTCCTCACCCATGAACTTGTAATCCGGGTATTTATTTTTTAGTTCTAATGAAACTAAATCTTCAACTGCTTTGTCAATTTCAGTAACTAAATCAACGCCATTTTTTTTGTCATCAAATGTAACTTTACCTGATTTGGATTTGATCAAATCGCCTGCTTTTCGTGCGATTTCGACCAAAAAGTCTTTGATTTCAACATAATTTGGTTCTCCCATTGTTTTGTTATTATTATTTGTGGTGGTGAGGAGTGAATTTCCCAGTTTAAAGCACAACTCAAAATGGACTACTGAAGTTGTAGTGTTGGGTCGGAGTGGGGTGGAGAGGACCGCTCCGGTCCGATTACGCATATACTTGCTCAACGTTGAGATCGGCGTCTTTTTTTTTTTTTTTAAGTTGCAGATCCAATTATTTACGTCTAGCCACACCAGCCACACCACCATCCTCAATATACTCGACCTATGGAATTCGAAGAAGGAAAAAATCATTATCATGGAAAAATTAGAAATACCATTAAACATACTAGCATAAAATTAGAAAACAAATCTCTAATGAAATAAATACTAAACTAAACCTTAAAAAAAAATAAGCCAAAGACCAATGCTTGTCATAAATAACGAAAGATGCGGGTGGTTCTCCAGCTTTATAAAGATCTTAAAGCTTAATTTATCTGGAAAGGAAACGTCATTGGTTTGGAAGAGGCCCAATTACACTATCAGATATATAGCAGCTTGGTCCGTAGTCGTTCGCTCACCATTTAGTTTCTTCAATTCATTGGTGTTATGGGGTAGTTGGCCAATTGAAGATAACAAATTCTTAGCTTGACCGGTTACATGGGCGTCAGCTCGATGTTGGGAAACTTTCTGAGTCAATTCTCAACATTCATAACTGGTCTCAATTTGTTGGAGGCAGTAACAGCAACTTTTTTGCATACCCTTGGGTTGGAAAACCGTTGAGAATAATAAGACCTCGAATTGGATAGTATCCAGTAGCAGAATATGCACCACAACCACAAGTAGCACATAGGCAAACTGGTATTGGGAAGATACAACAGTTCATGCAAACGTTGAATAATAAGGCAGAGTTAATAAAAAGTAAGAGAAGATACTGTTAACCAAAAAAACCCATTATATCAAGAAAAATGTCCCAAGATGTAAAAGGGTGTTTAGATGAAAATTCAAGCTCTAAAATGTACAAAAATCAGTGCCAATTTCTAATGCTTTACCGTCAACGTTAAATATTAGGTACGTTAATTCAAAGGATAATATCAAGATCTATGAAAACAGAGAGTATCTCAAAGGTTCTATAGTATTTTCAATATGTGCCAAAATTAATTGGCATGTGGGAGATATAGCGGAGAAGGTGTTTGCTGCTAAGATTACCTGATCGTAGCTGTTGGCACATTTATTCCGTTAATTTCAAGTAGGAAACATCATAAATTGCTTTTAAGAACATATTTTACAATACATTATAACTTTTCAGCATACTTATTATCCCTCATGGATTTGACTGTTTTTTATTATTGTTATTAGAAGTTGCTAGAAGTTGCTAGAAAATTAAATTTTTGATAAAAACCTTATTCGATGATAAAAGGATATACTATACCTTCACAAATGTTCTGATATATTCTATGCAATATTTGAATAAATAAGCTAATCAGCGTCTAGTAGATTGAAACCCTGCCTTAGCCCCATAGTTATAATAGACGCCGAGGATTAGCCCATTAAGCCCCACTCAGTGCGGCATTTCTAAAACAAGCGCGCCTATTTAACTCAAGCATCTATATAATAATCGGCACATCTTACATGATGTAGCATCTTGGTAGATATATGCGTATACGAGTTCTTCTCCAAACCAATTGGAGAAGCCGTAAATGCGTATATGCGTTTTTTTAACATCTGTAGATATTTCGCAAATAATTACGAAATAAAGTAATAAATCCATCAGTTGTTAAATCCAGTATATGCCCACCAATGGTCAACTAAGCTATGCGCACCATTTGAGCCATGGGTACTTTTTGCGGGGTATACATATTGCTTGCGGAATAGCTTACGCTACTGGATCAAAGCACTAAAACAACCACTTGCAATAGGATTTTTATTGATTAAGGTTGCAGAAAAGTGAGGCATGCATGGCTTCTCTGTACGTATTGCACCAAACTTATGAAGTTGACAACAATTGCAGCAAGTGAAAATTTTTAACAAAACAAAACATGGATCCCATATATCAATATATATTTCGCACTTAAACTTGAGCTGGTGATTAGAATAAGATATATATTCAATAACTCAAAACTGGAAAAAAATACTAGTATATTTATCCGCAATTAATTAATGTCCTCCACTTTGTATAATCGTTTTTTTATATATGTTGATCTAAGAAATTCATTCCATTAATTAAAATTTACCCCACATGCAAATTGTTGACGTGGAGATGGGACCGGAATGGTTTCCAAGTTGATAAGCACAACTGCCCATCATTACATGACTTTTTATAATTTTTACAGTGTAGAGCTTGTAGAGCTTGTAAGGGCTGATTTCCCATAACTCCGATATACCTTTCGCAAAACCATTTTCGGAGCTTATCGAGTTTCTATCATTTAAATTTGCTTACCGGGGCTCAAATCAATCGCGGAGGATAATTTATCTGTCGTACTTCTCGTATAAAATTAATTTTAAATGCGGCTTCTATCGGGGGGAGCGGGGCGGCTCCGAGAGCCGAACCCCCCCCCGAGTAATTAAGGCCGCTGCCTCTTTTTACGTGCATCATAAGATCTTATCCGATTGATCAACGATTTTACCTGTAAGCCCAGATGCTCACAAATGCTTAAATATATTTAGAATACCCCTCAATAAATTTGTTTTCATATCATTTATACTGCCGTAAAAAACATAATTCATGGTGGAGAAATGAAACTATTCTAGTTTGCTTCATTAAAAAGCTTCCAAGAAAAAAAAATTGTTAAATTTGGAAAATTCATATAAATGTGTTGATAAGAATTTAGAATCGTCCGACTGTGTACTCAGAACCACGCTATAATATATTTAATAAACTTGTTGAACTTGAACCACCCAAGTGTCTTAAAAAAATGTTCATCATCCTGCTCAAATTGTAAGACGGTGCCCCTTTTTCTACCTCTTCGTTAAGCTTGTGGCAAATTAATTTTGGTTGGGCTTTTCAATAATTGTGCGCTACAGCACAAAAAAGAAAGAAAATCGGCGCTCCGATCCCCGGTTTTAAATTAACACCCGCTTGAACATTGTCACACGCAAATTTTCGCCTGCTTAAACGTTTGTAGCCCAACGCTTAAACTGTTATTATGCCGAATGCATGAGGTTGAAAAAAAAAAAAAAAAAAAATTATTAAGCTTTAGCTCCTTACTGTTAAGTTAACACATATTTCTATCTCGTAAACGTGTGACACCACTTTTTTATTTTTTTTTCTTCTTCTTCTTCACACATCTCTTTTATATATATAAACATATATCCGAATCTTGTGCTTTCTTGCATTTCACTTTTTTGTTGCTTTATTTTTGATCTTATCAGCTCTCGTCAATAGTCAGAAACAGTTGATAAAAAAAATTATTAATAAGGTTCTGCAGTATCGAAAATTAAGATTAAAAGATGGCAGTTGATACACTAGATTTGCTGGTGCTGCTGATAATTGGGGTAGCTACTCTAGCATATTTCACTAAAGGGTCACTATGGGCTAAACCAGAAGTTGATAAATATGCCGGGGGGCTAGGAGGTAATAAGCAGCTAGACTCCTCGTCAAGGGATATTATCAAAAAATTAGAATCAACTGGTAAAGAAATTATTGTATTTTATGGATCCCAGACTGGTACTGCTGAAGATTACGCATCAAGATTGGCTAAAGAGTTGAGTTCACGATATGGATTAAAATCTATGACTGCTGACGCAGAAGATTATGATTTTGAAAATTTGGACCAACTAGGTGAAGATAAGGTTGTTTGTTTTGTCATGGCTACTTATGGTGAAGGTGAACCAACCGATAGTGCTGTTCAATTCTGGGAATTTATCACTAGTGAAGAAGTTGAATTCGATAGTGGCGATGCTAATAGTCAGCCATTAAAGAATTTGGATTATGTTGTATTTGGTTTGGGTAATAATACTTATGAGTATTACAACTGGGTTGGCCGTCAATTGGATGAAACCATGCAAAAACTGGGTGCTCATAGAATCGGTCCTTATGGTGAAGGTGATGATGGTAAAGGTACAATGGAAGAAGATTATTTATCGTGGAAGGAAGAAGTTTTCGCCGCGTGGGCCGAAGAAAAAAATCTGGATGAACGAGAAATTACTTATGAACCAAGCTTGAAAGTTGAAGAATTGGATTATTCTGATGACTATTATGTTGGCGAACCTAATTCAAAACATCGAGAAGATGATTTAAATGGTCCATATAACTCTAATAATCCTTATTTGGCAAGTGTGGCTGAAACTCGAGAATTGTTCAATTCTAATGAACGAAATTGTATTCATGTTGATTTAGATATTAGCGGCTCTGGTATGAAGTACACCACTGGTGATCATTTGGCATTCTGGGCTCAAAATAGTGATATGGAAGTTGAACGATTTTTAAAAGCATTTGGGTTGGCAGATAAAAAAGATTCTATTATTGATGTCAAGACATTAGATCCTACTGCCAAAGTCCCATTCCCAACTCCTACTACCTATGATACTGTTGTTCGATATTATTTGGAAATCAATGGTCCTGTGTCTCGTCAGTTTTTGTCGCTAATTGCTTCTTTTGCTCCTAATGAAGAAATTAAGGCCAAAATTCAATTGTTAGGTAATGATAAGCAGGAATTTGCTAAAGAGGTTACTCACAAGTATATGAATATTGCTCGATTATTGTCTCAAATCTCTAACGGGGTTGAATGGACTAGTGTACCATTTGCATTTATTATTGAAAATGTTAATCATTTGGTCCCACGGTATTATTCGATTTCGTCATCTAGCATGTGCAACAAGGAAAATATCAGTATCACTGCTGTCGTTGAATGTCTTAAACCAGATACTTCTGATCATGAATTAAGAGGTGTTGTTACTAATTATATTTTGGATATTAAAAATGCTTCATCTGGTACTGATCGAGCTGTCACTTATAATATCGATGGGCCAAAGGGTAAATATGCTGCTTCTACAGGTACATTCAAAGTTCCAATTCATGTACGGCACTCCAACTTTAGGCTACCATCTAATCCAAAAAAACCCATTATTATGGTCGGCCCAGGTACTGGTATTGCTCCATTCCGTGGCTTTATCCATGAAAGAGCAAAACACGCGGCTAAAGGCTCCCCGATTGGCAAATCTTTGTTATTTTCGGGTTGCCGACGGTCTGATGAGGATAACCTTTATGCAGAAGATTGGGCTCCTTATACTAATGAGCATGATGGCGAATCTCCATATTCTGAAAATAATTTCTTGCAAGTTGTCAATGCATTCAGCCGGGAAGGTCCAGAAAAAGTCTATGTTCAACATCGGTTAGAAGAAAATGCTGAATTGGTTAACAAATTGTTGAAGGATGGCGCATTCTTTTACGTTTGTGGCGATGCTCAAAGAATGGCACGAGATGTTCAAAACACTTTGAGTAAGATTATTTCACAACAACGAGGTATTCCGTTGGAACGTGCTGAACAGATTGTTAAAAATATGAAGGTTCAAAATACATATCAAGAAGATGTTTGGTAAAAAAAGGAGTGATTTCAAAAAGAAAAAGAATGTAATGAATATTAGCAAATGTAAGTTTAGGTATTAACAATAATGAATAATAGAAGTTTTTATTAAAAAAAAAAAAAACTGATGTTTTGTATAAATTGTAAGATTGTTTTTTTTTATGCATATTCAAACAGTGGTGCGGCTCACACGTCGATCTCGGAGGGGGGCTTATCAGGGTCGAGAATGAATCATGCTTATCGATAAGTTAATTAACGAACTCAATTTACGCCATTAGTTTTGTTTCTTCCAGGTATCAATTAAACATTAATATTGGATAGACTTTTTTCATAGATTTAGATTTTTAATAATGTTTCAGATGGATCTTTGATGGATATCTAAGACGTTTTGGCCCAATAAATTGGCCCTGTGTACTTACTTGTGCTTATATATATATATATGCTCCTTCCTAAAAAACAAAAGTTTAAATTGTTTTATTATATTGTATGAACCTCAATTGCTAACAAGGGGCTTTTAAAGTTTTTTACGGCCCTTCCATATGTATTCGATATTTTTTAATATATATTTTACAATGCTGAGTCCCCTGAATCTTTGGTTAACACCACAAATTTACAATCTTCAATTGATTGCTCATGCATATATATATACAGTTCCACACAAGCTCGTACACTCGCCGATTTTATTAACCAATAGGTCTAGATTAACAAACTACCAATAAGCCCAATTATTAGAAAAACAATCACACGATTTACATCCTTGATACTTCTCAAATACAGCCTGATATTGAAAAATTTGCACATATTTCTCGATGCTCAGCATAATAAGTGATGCTTGATGGTGCTTCAATATTGTTCGGATTTTTATCACAAAACCTTATGCGTGCCTAACTTAGAAGCGCGTGCACTTCCGCCACTTTAAATTTTTAATCTCTTCGCCGCCGCCCCTCCTTTTCCTGGCGTACAAACCCACCTTCGCCGACGCCGCTTGAGCTCGAGATCTTTTTGAGTTTAGTGAGCCGGAGGAATTACAAGCAGTAGTACTTTTTAAAGCCTGTCAGCTGGGCTGGCTGGGGGCGGCTCACAAGCGCAAGAAAATTTATAGGTCGGCAGCGGCGTCTTATAGTTTTTTTTTTGTTATAAAATTTTGTTATTAAAACACGCTTCAAAAGTTTTTCCTAATACAAGACAGTTTCTCTCTTTTTCTTAACAACAACTTTTTTTTGACACCATCCAGAACAGCATAAACACCACCCCCACCAGGAACCTTATTCTACCTCTATATCGACAGATTGGTGTTCAAAAACATTCGCAGGTTTTAAGACAGCAGAGGAACAGTTATTGTACAGAAAAGATTACGCGAATTATTTGATTGAAACCCATTCATTTCCTCGATTGACGTGTTTCTGTGTTTAGACGCCTTTAATTTTTAAAAAACACTTTCATTCAATACAATTACAAAAAAAGCATTAAAAAAAATCAAAACATTGTAATAGAATAAAAAAAAACAAACAAAAAAGCACAAAAAAAAAACAACCGTTTAAATCTTAATAAAAGATGGAGGCAGATGGTCTGAATCAGATCATATCAGCGCTTCAAGTATTACATTCCTCAGGCAGTTCAAATGGTCAACGGAGAGAAGTACAAAATGTAAGTTCCAAAAGAGAAAAAGGAAAAAAAAAAAAAAGAATCGAATGCTAACATCGCACTACAATAGTTTCTTGAATCATTGAAAAGTAATGAGAACGCCCCGTATTGGGGCTGGCAATTAGCATCAGCGTCAACTAATAATGACAATATTGTAAGACATTACGGATTGAGTTTATTACAACATGCAATCAATTATAAATTTCCAAGTTATGATGACCAGAAAAAGGATGCAATTAGATTATGGATTCAAGAATTGGCATTCGAAATTACTAATAAAGACCCCCATTTTATCAAGGAGAAAATCTCAACGTTATGGGTAGCAGTGGCGAAACGGATTTGGGGGTTTGGTGAAACTCAACAAGCTAATGAATTGAGATGGATTGAACTGGACCGGATTTTGAACGAGCTGTGGAATAAAAACCAAGAATCTAGGGAGTTTGTGTTGAGTTTTTTTAGAACATTATTCGAAGATATTTATATATTAGATGATCAAGTTGCTGCAGAAAGGTCAAGTATTTTGACTGCCATATGTATGGAAGTTGTTATCAGTAAACCGGATTTGGAAGAAAGTTATGATGAGCGATCTGAATCTTTAATGGAATTGAAATATGGTCCTGAAGGCTGGTTGAATAGATGGGCTAATGCATTACGCGAGTCACTCGAAACTGGTAACCACAGTTTTTCCGTAATGATTATGGAATGTTTAAAAACTTGTTTCGACTGGATCCTACCAATGTCTATTAGAACTGCTGGGTTGTTGGAGGTTTTGAGCATGGCACTGGAAATGAATGATGTGGGGATAAAAATTTTGGCCACTGATTGTTTACATACTTTATTATCCAAAAATTTTAGTAAAACTGAAGACTTTGAAGCAGTTATTGGTGCAGTGTTTTTACCAGAAGGGTTGAGTTTATTATCCAATGTTTATGATAGTATTCAACTAAATATGGATGGTGATTTTGATGATCAAGCGTATATTTTACTGAAAAAAATTGTTGATCTTATTGTAGGAATGGGTGAATACCTGAGTACTCGATCCAAATTATCTGATGATGCAGATATTAGTGGTTACTTGAATCTGGTGCTAAAAACAACCCAGCATGAATCTTTGGTAGTATCTGGATTTTCTTTGCAATTCTGGTGTTCAGTGTTGAGGGTTGACAAAATTGTTGGTGGTAGAGAACATGTTGACTCAATATGGCCCTCATTACTGCAAGTAGCTGCTAATAGGTGTATTAGGTTTGAAGATGTTGGAGAAGATCATGCATCCAAAAAATTTTTGGAAGTTGATTTTGATTCAACTCAAGAAATTAATACGTTTTTGGGCAATTATAGAAAGTTTATTGAAGATATTCTTCGATTGGGTGTTTGTAATAATCCGATTGATTCGTTGAATTGGTTAAAGACAAATATGGAAATGTTTTTCAATAGTAATGACGGATGGCAAGCATTAAATACTACAAAGTTAGTTTACGAAGGTAATCCAGGCTATTACTTGGCATACTGTCAAATGAGAGTATTGGATGCTTCATTAAGAGGCGTTTTGAGATGGAAATTATTATACCATAATTGTGGAATGGAAATGGAAAATCAAATTATGGAGATTGTCAAAGATTGGTGTCCTAAAGTTGTCAACATGGCGGTTAAAGATCCACAACTGATGAGGAAATTCATTCAGTCTATTGTTCAATTTGCTCCTGTTTTGAAAGGAACAAGTTCCAATGATTTATTGTTCATGGTGTTGGAAAAAGTTTTGAGATGCTGTACCACTGGGTATCCAACTAATGATAATGAAGAAGAAAAAGAATTGGTTAAAGAACTGAGATCTAGTTGTGGTATTGAATTAAACCGACTGGCGTATATGATTCCACATGATTTGATGCATATTTATGATGATTTGGAAAGTGTAGTGGGTAATATTTTGAGTTCTAATGAGTTATCAGAACATGAAGTGGTTGCATTCAAGTCATTTTTATTAGTTGTGAGTCAACGATCACAAATGCCTAATAGAGTTGACAAGTTTTCCAAAATTGTTGATCCAGTATTACAATCATGGAGTGAGCCGGATACTATGAGAGGCTTGGCAGATTTACAATGGTTCATGGCTCGAGTTGGTATCGTTAAAATTGCCGAATATTTTAGATCTAGAGGAGTTACTGCCGAAACAGATTTGTTAAGGACTCCAATGGATGATGCTGGTAGACAACTAAAGGCAGAGTTACGAGCCAGTTGGAGTGCTATTTTCCCGATCCGTCCAACTCGAATTTTCATTCAATATACTATTGAAAAGATTTCACAAAATAGTAGTGAATTTGGAGAGTTGTTGGAACTTTGGAAACCTAGAGTTCAACCAATTTTACCGCATATTTTACAATTGACTGCTCAAATTGAAGCATATCATAACCCAGCTAATTGGGGGGAATTACCACCAGAAGTTCAATCTTTTGTTCGATATAGTACTCAAGAACGATTTTGGCAAGTAGGGGTTTCAACACAGACTAGAGATGAATTTGTTGAAGATAACATGCAAGCAATGAATACTTTGAGAGATTTTGCTGATTCAGTGGGGCATATCATTCGATATACTAGAGAATATTGTTTTTTGACTTTGGGATCTATTAGTCAATTGGGAGATACTCTTTATGAAGTACCAAATGTTGCTACTAATTTATGGAAAGCTTTAGCTGGTGATAGTGAAGGGATTACATCTCATGCTTGGAGACATATGATTAGTTTATCATTGCGCAATATTATCAAAAACTGTCCCGCACACTATGTTCGACCATTCATGCTTGAATTTTTGCCGGCCGTTTTAACCAAAATTGATAACGTTTTGATGACTAAATGGGAAAAAATCGAAAAAGCTGGGTTACAATTAGAAGGGGGAGAGGAAGATAATGACAAGTTGAGTGATGAGATGATGGAAGAGCATTTGTTGAGACAATTGACTGCTATAGTTGATCGATTATTGATTGATTTATCAGGACAACATGGCACCAAAAGCAGTAGTAAAGAAGCATGGGGTGATGAACGAGTATTGCATGATGTTGTATTGGAAGAAAAGGCTATTTTGGCACCATTTTTAACAATTTGTACGCACATTTTGGCCATTAAAGATGTTCGATGTTCATTTAATGTTGCGCTGATTTTGAGAAATATTGTACCAAGAATTGTTGGCACCGATACCGAAGTTGATTTATTTTTATGTGATACTTTAATGTCGACATGTTTGTTAATTATCCAGGATCCATATTTCAAAGATGTTCATAACGAAGCAGGAATTTTGGTGGTTACTATTTATAGGGCATTAAGAAATCAAAGTGAGCGACCAATAGAAGTGTTGTCAAGTGCATTACCAAAAGCTAGTAGAGACGACTTTACCCGGTTTGAACAAAAGATTGTTGAAAATAAAAGTCAACGACAGCAACGAGGGGTTTTGTTAGATTTTGTTACTAGAATGAGTGGAGTCATGAGCCAAGAAAATGAATCTGAGTTGCGAGCAAGAGCTTTGAAACAACAAAAAGCCAAAATGAATGACAAAAATAAATGGTTGAGCAAGAATGGCAGTAGTGGTAATAAGGGCAATTTGATGGACGAAGAGGGGCTGGAAAATAATGCGCTGAGTGGACTATTTGGTGATTAATTATTATTATTATTTTTTTTATTTTATTATTATTATTATTATTTTTTTTTTTTGCTTCTCTGATACCTTTGAAAATAAAATAAAAATTAAAAATATTGAAATGTTTAGATTAGTGTACATTAACTTATTTTCCGAGAAGTTCAAAAAAAAAATTAAAAAGTTTTATTATTCTTAACAGCTCAATCTATTATTATTCGTAGTAGCTAATCCAGCAGATGTGAAATTATGTATTTGGATAACATTCGAGTATTTGTACCATAAAAAACTTAAAAAAATCAGATACAATTTATAAATTCAAGGTTTAAAAACGACTTGGATGATTATTATCAATGGCATCAACAGTAACAGTGATGGCAGAACCGTATCATTAAGAATCATAAACAAAAATAGATAATTTTCATACTAGTTTTTCTCGAACAAAAAAATCTGGATCAAAAAAAAAATTGTTTCAGTATTTGGCGATATAAGACATCAGTTCACGCAATATTTATAACGTTGAAATTTCTTACCCAGCGCATCCCGAAAAAAATTTGGAAAATTCACAACTTCCCAATAATTTTGATCACCAAGCATCATCACATCCGGGAGGGGAGCATCTAATAGAACTAATAGAAATTAACAAGAAATGTCACTTGGAAAGATTCTTTGTCTGCATGGGTTTGTACAGAATGGACCATTATTCGCCCGTAAATCTAGCGGTGTTCGAAAGGCGCTAAAAAAGTTGGGCTACGAAACAGTATACTTGACCGGACCCGTCACGGTGTCAGTGGCAGACCTACCATTTGATGTCAATGTCAACTCGTTAGGAGGAGACGCCAGTTCCGGGGAAAGTTCGATGAAATCCTGGTGGCCCAACAGTGAATCCTCACCGGACTATTATTCATTAACGCCGGCGTTTGAAGAAGTGAAGAAATGTATTGAAGAAAATGGCCCATTTGTAGGGGTTTTGGGGTTCAGCCAGGGCGCAGGATTGGCTGGGTTATTGTGTCAAATGATTCAAGATTTACATCCACAGCAAGAGAAATTGAAATTTGCGGTGTTCTATTCAGGGTTTAGAGTCAAGCCTGAGAAACATCAACATTATTATGATACTAAAATTGATGTGAATACTTTGCATGTGATAGGTAGTTTGGATACCGTAGTGAGTGAGGAACGAATAATGTGGTTGTGGGATAGTTGTTTGGAGAGTAAGAGAACTAAAGTTATTCATCCAGGGGGGCATTTTGTTCCTAATGGGAGGGATATGGTTGACAAGTTAGTTAACTGGATCCAACAAGTTACTACTACTAGTAAGGAGGAGGAGAATGCTAAAATGGAAGATGGAAAAGTTGAAATGGGAAACGGGAAAATTGACGACAAGAAAGATGAAAAGAGTAAAAAAGGTGGAGATGATTGGGATGATTTTGATAAAATTGGAGGGTTATAATAGAAAGAATATATATATAGAGATTACCAAATTTATCTCGCGAGAATTCTTGACAATGGTACACTACCAGATAGTTGTTTCGCCTCATACCCTTTCCATAATCTGTAGAATAAATGATCACTCAGGACTATGAGTTCACCGCAACTATCAACCACCCAAGTGCTTCGTTCAACGTCTACTACTGAGGTTCTCAACGTTGCAAAACACTGCGGTACGTCTGAAATATCCTCTCTATTACTATCGGGTAACAGTCCATAAATCTTTGAAGTCCCTTCAAACATGTCATATAAAATGATAATAAATACTGGATTGGGGACTTTAACAATACCGTGTATTTGGATAAACCTGCTATCAGAAAATTCCACATTTGATAAATAAAACTCCACATGTTCGGCAACATTCGGTACTATTGAAGAATAGCATGGGTCAAATCGTAATATTGGCACCCACTTTGGAGCTTGACGATGTGGCGGTGGTTCCAGCTTGGCAGAATACAATGTAGTTGATGCGCCATCAAAACATAACAAATGGCCACATGCCATCGCATACGATCGTCTATGGTGAATGTTTGAATGCAGCTGAGTTGATGTTGCAGCCAACACGGGGAATTTGGAAATGATGGTGTTAAGCGGTAGAGCGTAACAAGTGATTGTATCTTGACGAATTGTAACATAACAAGTAGAACTGAATAATGTAAAATCCAAGTGGTTATTTCCAGCCCATTTATCTTCCAACAATGGTAACGGCGGCACTGGTGTTTTGATCATATATTTATGTGAAATCCTGCCGTTTTCCACAAATACCAGTACGTATTTTAATAAACTTGGTAATTTTTTGCCATTATTATTAATATCTGCTGGTTCAAGTAGAAACAATTGTTCATGATCTTTGTGTTTTAGCTTCCTAAAAGTGAAAACATCATCTCCAACTCTGATGCGTTTGTTCCCGGAAAAAAAATCTTCATAGTCCATTTTCAGAGCATTAAGTAATAAATCTCCATTTTTGAAGGCTCCAACATTGACTTCTTGCAGTTTGTTATCATATTGTGATGCATTGATCGGCTCGATGCTAAAAATTTCATTATATAGATCAATTTTTGTCCGACTGTATGATAAGTTATTACTATTATCATTATTATTCTTAGCGTTAGTATCATCAGTGTTAGCGTTATTATTCGTACTGGTGCTGGTATTAGCATTATTGGAGCAGTGAACCATGTAAACATTACCTGAGGATCTCCCCACACTCGTATTAACCCAACTTTTTTGTCGCAAATCAGAACATGTCTGTAATTGTTGATCAATAACGCCCAAACTCCCAGGTATTTTATGAATTGACGGCTGTTTCGCACTAGTTACATTAACTTCTATTAGTTTATTAGACCGCAGATTTTTACTAATTCGATGGAACCGAACACAACAATTGAAGTTTGGTCCCCTAGAAGGTATCAAACGTCGATCATCAATTGTATCTATATCGCTTTTTCGTTCCAATAATTTTGATATGTTTATAATGCATGGTTCAAATAATTCATCATGGTCAATTAATAAAGTCCGCCATCGAGAACAAACTTGTGAAGTCTTTAAAAGTGTTTGAAAATTTGTTATATAACTGAAGGTGGATATTAATAGCTCGTCGTTTAGATCGATTATTGAGGTGGAGCTGTCGGTACTCATTGACTCAGTTATTATTATAAAACACGATTGGCGATGAGACGGATAAAAATAGTCTAATATTTGATAATAGTAATAATAATATTAATATTATATGGGGGGAAACAAAATTTCAAAAATCCGGGCATCGGGCCAGATCTTTGATATTTTTCTCTTTTGGGATGTTTAAATCTGAATATTTTTTTCTTAGGGAAATATTTTAAATTCGGACAGCGAGATTTAAGCTTTTTAATGCACGGCTGGTACAAAAAAATATACGGCGCGCTTATAAACTGCAGCGCAGCGTCTAAGTGATGAGTAACGATGATGATGAAAATATTTTGTGAAAAACAAAAAAAATGTGATAAAAACCCCAGCGTTTATTTTACTTTGGTCTTCATAATTTGATAACTAATGGGGGAGGCGTTGAGTTGGTTTAATAAATGTTCTAATGAACAGTTATGGGATGGGATAGATATTTCGAGATGTTATCAAAATTGGTAAGCGTTTTTTTTTTAGTAAAAAAAGTATATAGTAGCTAACAATGACAGGTATTTTCAATTATGGCCAACATTAAGTTTAAGCGCCATCAGTTTATTGGTAGCTGGCTGCACTTATTACGATTCAAATTTGAAAGAACGACAGATTCAATTAAATAATAATGATGATGATGATGATGATGATGATAGTGAGATTGAACCAATTAGACACAAGCAAATCCACGATAAAATTAGGTATACAAGTGAGATTGTAGTATTAACATTTCAGCTTGTTCTTTGTACATACATGCGATCATTTTTTACAATGATATGGGGTTATTTGTTTGTACTTGCCTTGCTAAGAGTGGTGATGAGGGACCTATGGGCACATTCAGTTGTGCTATACAGTATCCTGTGGGTGTTGCAATTGGTACCGGTTCGAACTGCCTTGATTGATAATATTAGCACCCACAAGGTAATATGCGGTAAAAATTCACTGGATCTTCTATCATTTGGGTTAACGTGTATCTTAGTCGTTTTAACATGGGCCTGCAAATTGTCAAGCAAAATTACAGCCAACCCAGCTGATAATGCTTCTTTATATCAACGTGCGACATTTTCATGGCTTAATCCATTATTACAAGCTGGACACAATGATTCATTAAAACTTGAACAGATCTTCGCCTTATCAAATAATGACAGAACCTCTCAATGTCTGAAAGCTTTCAGGAGATATAATCGAGGAACCAACATATTCTGGCCTACGATCAAAGTTATCAAAAAAAATTTGTTCAAAAGTTTTTGTTTCTCGACCGCTTATTCTATATTTGAAGTTATTCCTGCTTGTTTAATCCAAATATTATTGGACTATTTGAATGGGGGAAAAAATATTCCAAGTTCCTTGGCTTGGACAGCAGTTGTGGGATTGTTTTTAACTAGAGCCATCAGTTCAGTTGTTAATGGACAGGCATTGGTTTTGGGTACGGTTAATAGTATTCATGTTAGAGAAATATTGGTCGGGGAGGTATATAGAAAGAGTTTAGTTCGGAAGCTCGCCAATACTTCGAACTCTACAAGCACTGGTAGTATTATTAACTTAATGTCAATTGACTCCTTCAAACTATCAACAGTCACTGCTGGGTTACATTTTATTGCTTGTGCTACAATTCAACTGATATTGGCCTTCAGCTTATTATGGGTGTTGATTGGATGGAGCGCAATTGTTGGTTTATTAGCCAGTATTATTTCAATCCCAATCAATGCTTATAGCATCAAAAAACTTTTTGAGTATGAATCTTTAGCATTGGAATGGAATGATAAAAGAGTTGAAAAGTTAAACGAAGTAATTCAATGTATCAAAATCATCAAATATTTTGCATGGGAAGATAGGTTTAGCGATCAAATATCAAAATTACGGGATGAAGAATATCAAGCTTTAAGAAAAAGATATATTGCATGGGTCGTTATGGTTTGTGTTTCAATCGCCACTCCTATTTTTGTCACTGCAACCACGTTTATCTCTTATACTGTTTTGGCTAAGAATACTTTGGATAGTACTACTGCTTTCACTGCATTGGCATTGTTAAATCTATTACGAACACCGATCGAACAAATGAACGATACAATTGGTGATATTATTGACGGCAAAGTTTCTTTGGATAGGTTGAATAAATTTTTAAACGAAGAAGAAACTGATAAATATAACCAAATCGAAAATTTGGGGTACTTGGGATTCAAAGACGCATGTTTCGAATGGCATAAAGGGGTTGATAGTTTTAAACTATCAAATCTAAACATTGAGTTTCCAAAAAACAAGCTATCATTAATTTGTGGTGCAACTGGTAGCGGTAAATCTTCTTTGCTTATGGCAATACTTGGCGAAATGACTTTGACAAGTGGTCAGGTTAGTATGACCAACCAAGCTGCTTATTGTGCACAACAACCGTGGCTATTAAACGATACTATCAAAAATAATATTATATTTGGTTCAGAATATAATAAAAAAAGATACAACCAGGTCATTGAAGTTTGCGCATTGAGTAAAGATTTTGAAATTTTGGATAATGGTGATGATACTGAAGTGGGTGAAAAAGGCATTACTCTTTCGGGTGGACAAAAGCAACGGGTGTCGTTAGCAAGAGCATTATATTCTGACTGCGATGTTTTATTATTAGATGATTGTTTAAGTGCTGTTGATTCTGACACTGCGGTTTATATTTATGATCACTGTTTAACTGGCAATCTGGTTAAAAATCGTACAATCATGCTAGTGTCACATAATATCGAGTTAACGATTTCCAAAGCAGATCACGTAGTACTGTTGAAAGATGGACAAGTTACTCAACAAGGTAGTGCAGCCGAACTATTATCTGGTGAACTGCGTCATGTTGAAGATAAAACTTTTGATACCCAACAAAGACATTCATACGTCGATAAAGTTGATAAACAGCAACAAGGCTCGAAATTGGTTCAAACTGAAGAAAGAGCTTATGGCGCAGTTAAAGCAGATGTTTATAAAAAATATTTTGGTTATTGTGGATCCAAATGGTTTTGGGGTGGTGTGGTATTTTTTTACGGTATTGAAAATTTAACCAGAAACTATGTTACCGTATGGGTTAGAAACTGGGCAATGCAAATTGGTGGGTACTCTACAACTTTTTATGTCGTCGTATATATTATTCTTGGTATCTTAGCAGTGTTTTCAACAATGTTTGAATTGCTGTATACTTTGTTAAATTCATTATATGCATCACAGAGAATTTTTGAAAAAATGTTACAATCAATCATGCATGCGAATTCACGATTTTTTGATAGTACTCCAATTGGCCGAATAATGAACCGTTTTGGTAAAGATTTGCAAAGCTTGGGGATGGAGTTACCAAGTGATATGACTGGGTTATTCCATTATTCCTCAAGCGCAGTTATTATGCTTGCAATTATTACAGGCGTAAACCCACCATTTTTAATTGTTGCAGTTATTGTTGCAGTAATATATTATTATATTGCAGCGTACTATCTGTCATCCAGCAGAGAAATAAAGAGAAGCGATGCAGTTACTAGGTCACCAATTTTCCAACATTTTGGGCAGACTTTGAATGGTGTCGCTACCATTCGTGCTTATAATCATTGTGATAGATTCTTTGAAGAAAACAATCATTATCTAGATGAGAACTCCAAATGCTATTATACATTATGGATTGCTAATAGATGGTTATATTTTAGAGTTACGTTCACTGGGTCCTTGGTGGCGTTTGGTGCTGGATTATTTGTTTTGCTAAATAAAAGTATTGATCCAGGTCTGGCAGGGCTGTCGTTGGTTTATGCAGTATCTTTCAATGATACGATGATTTGGAGTATAAGATGTTATGCGGAAGTTGAAATGATGATGAATTCAGTTGAAAGAACACTTGAATACATTGATTTGCCAACTGAGCCTTTAGAAGAAGGGGAAATCCCGCCTGAATCATGGCCATCGAATGGTAAGATTGAATTCCAAGGTCTAAGTTTGAAATATCATCAAAGTTTACCAAAAGTTATTAAAAACGTTAATTTTGTTATTGAAAGTGGGGATAAGATTGGTGTTATTGGTAGAACCGGGGCGGGTAAAAGTACATTATTAACGGCCTTGTTTCGGTTTTTGGAACCATGTGAGGGTAAAATTTTGATAGATGGGTTGGATATTTCGAAAATTCAGTTGAAAGAGCTGAGAAAGAAATTAGCAATCATTCCTCAGGATCCAACACTTTTTTCTGGTACTATTCGATCTAATCTGGATCCATTTAACCAATATAGTAGTGCACAGATGTTTGAAGTGTTGAAACGAGCACACCTGCTTACTGATACTACTCCATTATCCAATTCACTAGTCAATACTAATCGGTTTAGAAATTTGGACTCACCCGTGACAGAATTAGGGTCAAACTTATCCCAGGGTCAGCGCCAGTTGTTATGTTTAGCAAGAGCGTTGTTAAGAAAGCCAAAAATATTGTTAATGGATGAGGCAACTGCAAGTATCGATTATGAAACAGATCATAAAATTCAACAAACTATACACGAAGAGTTTAATGATTGTACTTTGTTGACCATTGCCCATCGCTTGAATTCTGTCAAAGATTATGATAAAATTTTGGTATTTGAAAAAGGTGAATTGGTCAAATATGATATTCCTAGTAAAGTTTTGAAAGAATTTTCAACTATTGATGAAAACATTTAGTTGTGATTCTATTTTAGTTTTTAAAAGCTCGAAACTTAGGTGCTTTTTTAAGTTTTTATTCATTTATTTTTTTACCCATATGTTTAAATTTTGATACTTTTATTATCCAAAAAAGAATCTCTTAGAACTTCCTTCAGTAAACTCATTGCCACTAATAAAAACAAAAACCGCATCTGAGATATCTTATCCAAATGTTTTAAAAACTTCATTCTCCATAGCGGCGCCTTGTGTGCTGAGGCTGTAGCAAGATTACATAAGTGCGCAGAGGATCTCACCGGCACTAATATGAATATACATCTCATCACTTAAGGATACTAGCTTAATTTTCATGGAACAATGGACATTTATAATAAACAGATATATGTATGTAGTACAATATGAAAGCTTATTATTTACCTGGGATTTTTGTTCCAGATTGATAAACTATTTAAAGATATACATACGTTTGACTCATATTAAGTATAGAAATACTCATTGCATATATATTTATTTTATACTTATTAAATTTTATTTAAGCCTATATACACATGTATAACTCCTTAATTTCGGAGCTACAGTTACAATATTTCAAACTGAAAAAGCCAAAAATATATATTCATTATTAAATTTAACTGCAATTAGCTTCCACGCTAGTTCCCACAAATACTATTTTTTTTCGCTAGCTGGTACTGTATAAAGTCAAAACATTCGGCCACTATTAGGCTGGCTCATAAACGTGGGCGGTGTATATTTAATTATCTGATAAGAAATACTTTTCCTATATACTTAAGTGTACAATTATAATGAATCAGTTACAATAATATTTAAAATCTTGGCGCATATCTTGCTTATCTTAAAGTATTGCAGTATGCCCGTAGCTTACTTTAGTAAAACCAAAACGCTATAAATGGTAATTTATAAATTATTATGTAATCCTTAACAGTGGATGCATGCCTAAAATAGCTTATCAGATCGGCAAATTAACTAATAACATGATTATATATGTCGTGATCTTGCCCCAATGCTACAACGTAGAAACTTATTTTTTATTATAAAAGTGTGAAAGCAAATTCTGGTACTTGCAAGTTACATAAGCTTACAGAGTTGACAACTATTTCAAAATAATTTTAGGCTTATCCGATAATAAAAATTAGTTAGTAGTGTAGCATACAAACTCGCCATCCATCCCCATCATAACTCATGCATGCTGAGTCGATCCACAACAATGCGCCGCTGATCTTAATCGATTTTTTTGATAAAATTTACAAGCTCTCTGCATATATAGCAGAATACGAAATAATTAATTCATGCCCCGGGACGAGATGGAAAAGATAATCGGAGCCGAGATCTGATAGTGGATGCCGAATATATATATATATCCATCCATATATATATGGTAAAGCTTTCTGTTTAGGCTTGATTTTCGACTAACGCGAAAAAAAAAAAAACCGTTATTGAAAATGTAAACTTGATTAAATTGGGTAAGAATTGTCATTATAAAACAGTAGACCTGACTGGAATATAGGATTCTTTTGTTTTTTCAATACTGTGGTCCATCATAACACATAGATTGATCTGATATAATGGGATATTTTTTTATCTCAATCGATCTCACCGGAGGACGGCCCCCGGTGTTGAGACTCGGCTGTCGGACATATAAGCGTTAAAATTAATATATTACATTAAAGACAGGGGGGAGCCCCGGCCCAAACCCAACCAAATAAGATATATAACGCGAGTTTAATAAATACTTGGCGCCCTTACCCGGAAAAGGG